>JZKD02S2172640.1:0-25807 GCA_000966675.3 Picea glauca
AAAAATATCTTCCCTCAAGGAAAATACAAGCATCAATCATTAATCAATATTGTAACAACCTTCCATTGTACAACAAAGTAAGTAGATACTATGAGTTAGCATTATATATATATATATGTGTGTGTGTGTGTGTGTGTGTGTGTGTGTGTGTGTGTGTGTGAAAGAGAAAGGGAGAGAAGGAAAAATATCTCAAAAATTGAGAGGAAACTGTAAGATTACGTTGTACTTTCAGAACTAAAAATACATTATGATGAGGTAATTCTGCAACTCGGTGATTGTCTGTTCTCAGAATGAGTTAAGATTATGTTTTAAGATCCAAAGTTTCTCTTTTGAGTGTCATAGTGCAAGGTATGCCCAGTGCCAACACCAGAAGTGCGCATACGAGCCCCTTGAAATACCAAATCTCAAGAGAAACAACGCAAGTGTGCGCAAATACCACTCAAGGTGGGTGGAGGCCTTAAAATTATGAAGAATGAATCTCAGAAGAGATAGTGCAAAACTATGCAGAGTAGGCACAAGAGTTGCGCATGTGACTTTTCCAAGTCCCAAGCTCAAGAGGGAGATGCACTGTGTGTGCCAGAGGTTGATTCATCTAGGGAACGAAGCTCAAGGAGGGGAGGGATATTGAAGATAAGTCCCTAAGAGGAGAGTTTCTTGTTTTAAGTTTGAGTGAATGAGATCTAATCGGGAGGAGTCAAAATCTCTCACAGTCATTTTTTAAGGAGAAGGAGCGTGATAGTTAAACCCCATGTCCTTCAAACTTCGCTACTTCGACATATTTGGGTTGTTTGTATTAAGTGAGCCCCGAAGCCTAAAGTCGTGGAGTGAATCTACACCATAGATCAGTGGGAGAATGCGAGTCGTTGGATCCCCAAGGGGTTCAATGATTCAACCAATTTGAGTTGTAAATGTCTAAGGGCTAAGAAAACCTGAAGCTCTGAAGTACCGAAGAAAAGGAAAATCGTGTATCTAGAGATAGAATGAGGGCCATTAGATCTTTGAGCCTTCGTCCTTCAAAATTTTGGTAGTTCGACACTCTAGATAAATTGAGTCGTAGTTGTTAAAAGGTAAGGAACTCCCGGAGTCTCTAAGTCCAGAGTGGACATCAATCGTTGATTGAAGGAGAGGGTGAGCCATTAGATCCTCGATCCCTTCAGCAGTTCGACGATTCAGATGAATTAGTTCAAATTTGTTTGGTGTGGAGAAAGTCCGAAGCCCGGAGTCCCGAAGTAGATATCCATTGTAGATTCTTGGGTGAGGATAAATCCCATCAGCCTTCTGATTAAAGTCATAACCAATGAAAAGGAAAGTGGAAGAATAGGGTAGAACCTACATCTTCTAGTCAACCTCGATTATGACTGAGTTCGGTCGGTAACACTCCGGGTAAATGAGAGTGTTCGAGTTGAAGAAACCTCCAGAGCGTTGGAGTCCCAGAGCTCTGATTAGCGCCTTTTTTGGCAAGAGAATGGTTCCAGCCCGGGGTCACATGTAAACTATCAAGGTAAAAAGGGGATAATGCCTACAGTTAAATCCTGAGAAGAGAAGGGATTATTTTTAAGTTCTCAGAAATGAAAATTAGATATGACGATCAAGACGAATTCAAGTTCAAATTTGAAAAAGATTTTACTGCGACTATATGTAGTTCAAATTCAGAATTTGATAAAATTTTACAATGACCATACATATATTAAAACTTCCCGACTGGCAATGATAAAACCATACCCACCGATATTCAATTTCAAAAAGCAATAATATAGAAAGGCCATATAAATTTCTAAATCCGGAAATGCGTTTTAAGTTTTGCAACCATACCGATTCTAATTTGGATTTGCACATGAATTTTTCAAGGGCCAAATAATGTAATAACTTGGATTTACAATTTGATTATTTAGTAACCAACTAAGTTCTAAATTCTAGAATTTCCAATAAATTGAGAGTGACAATATTATTTAATTTTCAGAAAATGCTATCGATTTGCAACAACCAAACAATTTTCTAAATTCTGGAATTTACAATAGTTGACAGTGAACAAATAAAATCAAATTCTGGGTTGTAGTTTAAATTGGTGGCGATAATATAAACCTTAAATTCCATCGCACACAATAGTTCTACAACGAACACCCAAACTCTTTATTCCAAATTGCGTAGTGCTACTGTAGCAACTATACAAATTTGATTTCTAGATTACATAATAACTCTACAACAAACATACCCATTTAATCCAGAATCACAAATAGTTCTGCGACGATTTAGAAATTCTAAATTACAATTTACTTTTACTAAAATAAAATTTCTAGAATAAAATACCGGAACCAATGAAGATGGAAGTTGAAGGCATCTTTCAACAAATTTCGCTGCTTCCTTACTTTTGATTTCTAATCACAGAGACTTCACCGATACCTCCCACCCAATTCTAGGAGTACTCTTCTTCCTCCTTAGTCCCCCGAGCCGCAAAGGGGCCAACCACAAAAACCAAAACACAATAGCTTCCAAGCTTGCCTCACAAGGAAGATCTTCCACTCTTTTCACAAGCTTGGAGTCCCAACTCTCACAAGTAAAACACAACCAAAATCAATATTCGACAACATAACAATGCTCAAAAGGTCAGATCCCTTTCCCTTCTACATCAATTTTTTTATAGAATGTTTCCTCACTCACACCTGTCTTCATGCACAATAAATTAACCTTTTAATTTAAATTAATCATGATTATTCACCCAGACACTTGTCATACTCTCCCCAAGTTGCACAAGTAATTACTTTTTTTTTTTAAAGGCAAATTCTCTCACATTTCCCAATGTGTTCCTATTTTCTCTCTTAGTTGTCCCTTTGTTCCCCAAATTCTCATTTAATGAGTGTCTCCTAACTAGATCTTAKCTAKAKTTGGATTATGAGTCTTCTTCTAGTTAGACTAGTGGTAGGTTGACTCAATATTCTATTCCATGTACACCCATTCTCTCAAGTTATTATTTAATTCTATTTAAAAACCCCTTTTTATTAATTTCGTGCACACATTTGCATTTTATCAAATATTTAGATTTTACTTACTTTTTTCTAGAAATGGATTTGTCTCAAATCTTTAAATCATGTCATAATTCATTTAGTCCTTTATTTAAATTTAGACTTAGACTTAGTCTTAGACTTTTGTTAGGATTTATAATTAATAATCTATTTTTTAATAAATACTTTATTCTAACAAGGTCTAATCATTCCAATGTTTTCTAGGCCACCTAGGTTTATTGACTCAAGTTTCAAATGTGCGATTTCCCTTCAAGATGCATCTCCGTGCTCCAAGGGTGCCACTGGCATTTGACTTGTTTTGGACGTTTTTCATTTTTGGCTATTAATACTTATCTTCAATTAAGGATAGCGTCTTATCCTTTCCAAAATGTCCTACCAAACCACTACTGTGAAGGTCTTTGATAAAATATTCCCTCATTGAACCAATTGGAATGCATAGTTGTTTTCCTTTGAATAGGTATCCATATTGCATTAAATATTCACCCTGATCAAGATCCATGTTCCCAGTGACTGGATTCTTCAACTGTTCCACAATCTACAAAAAATCATTATTAGACGCATAGAGATCCTTTAATGCAAAAACCCAATTACTTGATTTTCCATGGTTGTCAAAATAAAAATGCACCGACTCAAAGAATCCACAACTTGATTCTTCCATCCTGATTTATGATTCAGAAGAAAGGTGTAGCCTTGTAAGAAAGAGTCTTGTTTTGCATGTCTAATGGTCAATTTATTTGGGGTATTTACATATTTTAATGCAATGTGATAGATAAATAACACAAACTCTTTCGACACTAAATAATGCCTCCAATGTTGCAATGCTTGCACAATTGTATAAAATTCTACATTGTATGTGGAGCAATTATTTCTTGCCTCATTCAAATTTTCACTAAAGAATTCAATTGGTCTACCTGCTATGTACATCTCCAATGCCTACATGTGAAGAATCATAGTCTACCTCAAACACTTGATCAAAATATGGTAAGGATAATATGGGTTCCTTAGTTACCTTATTCTTTAGAAACTTAAAAGTTTCCTCAACTTCATTGGTCCAGAAGAATGTATTGCCTTTGGTGCAATCTGTTATGGGTGCTACAATACTACTAAAATTTTGAATAATTTTTAAGTAAAAGGTATCCATCCCATGAAAACTTCTTACCTTTTTTATGCTCCTAGGACTAGGCCACTCCAAAATTGCTCTGACCTTCTATGAATCCATCTTGACTCATTTTTTTGAGATGACAAAAACCAGAAATACCAAACTTTCTTGTAGGAACCTACATTTCTTCAGGCTTGCATAAAGTTGATGTTTTCTCAATACATCCAATATAATTTTTAAATGATGCAAGTGATCTTCTTTGTTGTTACTAAAAACTAGGATGTCATCAAAATAAACGACAACAAACTTGCCAATATAAGGTCGAAACATAGTATTCATCAACCGCATGAAAGTACTAGGTGCATTGGACAACCCGAATGGCATCACCATCCATTCATATAGTCCATCCCTGGTCCTGAAGGTAGTTTTCCATTCATCCCCTTTGTGAATATGGATCTGGTGGTATCCACTTCACAAATCAATATTACTGAAATATTTAGCTCCGGCTAGCACATCCATCATGTCGTCCAAGCGTGGTATAGGGAACCTATATTTGATGGTAATTTTATTGATTGTTCTGCTATCTATGCACATCCTCTATGTATTATCCTATTTGGGAGTCAACAATGCCGGTACGACACAGGGACTCATTCTTTCTTACCAAACCTTTCTTTATAAGTTTCGTCACTTGTTGGTTGAGCTCTGCATAATGTGTAGGATTCATCCTATAGGATTCCTAATTAGGTAAATATGATCCTGGGATTAGATCAATGTGATGTTGAATATCCCTCTTTGGTGGAAGACCATTAGGTAGTTCATTAGGGATAACATCAACATATTATTCTAGTAACTTAGACACTTCACTAGGAATTGGTACGTCTTCCACGACTCCTTTTTTCACTATTAATGCATAATCGAATCTTGTTGCCTTCATTTCGTCAACAAACTCTCTTTATGACAACATATTCTCAGTTTTTCCCTCATCGTTAAGGGGTAATAAGATGAATTTTGGTCCATCTTTCCAAAAGGTGCAGGTATTATTTCCTCCATCATGCATTAATTTTACATAATATTTCCAAGGCCTCCCCAATAAAAAATGACATGCATCCATCATAATGAAATCACACTATAATTCATCTTTATAAGTCTTACGGATGGAAAACTTGATCAAACATATTTTATTAATGGTGACTGCATTCCCCCTTTTGAACCATGTAATTCGATAAGGATGGGGATGTGTTTCACAACGTAATTTCAACTTATCTACCATCTCTTTGAAAACCATATTCTCACAACTACCACTATAAAAAATAACTTGNTTGGATTATGAGTCTTCTTCTAGTTAGACTAGTGGTAGGTTGACTCAATATTCTATTCCATGTACACCCATTCTCTCAAGTTATTATTTAATTCTATTTAAAAACCCCTTTTTATTAATTTCGTGCACACATTTGCATTTTATCAAATATTTAGATTTTACTTACTTTTTTCTAGAAATGGATTTGTCTCAAATCTTTAAATCATGTCATAATTCATTTAGTCCTTTATTTAAATTTAGACTTAGACTTAGTCTTAGACTTTTGTTAGGATTTATAATTAATAATCTATTTTTTAATAAATACTTTATTCTAACAAGGTCTAATCATTCCAATGTTTTCTAGGCCACCTAGGTTTATTGACTCAAGTTTCAAATGTGCGATTTCCCTTCAAGACCCATCTCCGTGCTCCAAGGGTGGTACTGGAATTTGACTTGTTTTGGAAGTTTTTCATTTTTGGCTATTAATACTTATCTTCAATTAAGGATAGTGTCTTATCCTTTCCAAAATGTCCTGCCAAACCACTACTGTGAAGTTCTCTGATAAAATATTCCCTCATTGAACCAATTGGAATGCATAGTTGTTTTCCTTTGAATAGGTAGCCATCTTGCATTAAATATTCACCCTGATCAAGATCCATGTTCCCAGTGACTGGATTCTTCAACTGTTCCACAATCTACAAAAAATCATTATTAGACGCATAGAGATCCTTTAATGAAAAAACCCAATTACTTGATTTTCCATGGTTGTCAAAATAAAAATGCACCGACTCAAAGAATCCACAACTTGATTCTTCCATCTTGATTTATGATTCAGAAGAAATGTGTAGCCTTGTAAGAAAGAGTCTTGTTTGGCATGTCTAATGGTCAATTTATTTGGGGTATTTACATATTTTAATGCAATGTGATAGATAAATAACACAAACTCCTTCGACACTAAATAATGCCTCCAATGTTGCAATTATTGCACAATTGTATAAAATTCTACATTGTATGTGGAGCAATTATTTCTTGCCTGATTCAAATTTTCACTAAAGAATTCAATTGGTCTACCCGCTAAGTACATCTCCAATGCCTACATGTGAAGAATCATAGTCTACCTCAAACACTTGATCAAAATATGGTAAGGATAATATGGGTGCCTTAGTTACCTTATTCTTTAGAAACTTAAAACTTTCCTCAACTTCATTGGTCCAGAAGAATGTATTGCCTTTGGTGCAATCTGTTATGGGTGCTACAATACTACTAAAATTTTGAATAATTTTTAAGTAAACGGTATCCATCCCATGAAAACTTCTTACCTTTGTTATGCTCCTAGGACTAGGCCACTCCAAAATTTCTCTGACCTTCTATGAATCCATCTTGACTCCTTTTTTTGAGACGACAAAAACCAGAAATACCAAACTTTCTTGTAGGAACCTACATTTCTTCAGGTTTTCATAAAGTTGATGTTTTCTCAATACATCCAATATAATTTTTAAATGATGCAAGTGATCTTCTTTGTTTTTACTGAAAACTAGGATGTCATCAAAATAAACGACAACAAACTTGCCAATATAAGGTCGAAACATAGTATTCATCAACCGCATGAAAGTACTAGATGCATTGGACAACCCGAATGGCATCACCATCCATTCATATAGTCCATCCCTGGTCCTGAAGGTAGTTTTCCATTCATCCCCTTTGTGAATATGGATCTGGTGGTATCCACTTCACAAATCAATATTACTGAAATATTTAGCTCCGGCTAGCACATCCATCATGTCGTCCAAGCGTGGTATAGGGAACCTATATTTGATGGTAATTTTATTGATTGTTCTGCTATCTATGCACATCCTCTATGTATTATCCTATTTGGGAGTCAACAATGCCGGTACGACACAGGGACTCATTCTTTCTTACCAAACCTTTCTTTATAAGTTTCGTCACTTGTTGGTTGAGCTCTGCATAATGTGTAGGATTCATCCTATAGGATTCCTAATTAGGTAAATATGATCCTGGGATTAGATCAATGTGATGTTGAATATCCCTCTTTGGTGGAAGACCATTAGGTAGTTCATTAGGGATAACATCAACATATTATTCTAGTAACTTAGACACTTCACTAGGAATTGGTACGTCTTCCACGACTCCTTTTTTCACTATTAATGCATAATCGAATCTTGTTGCCTTCATTTCGTCAACAAACTCTCTTTATGACAACATATTCTCAGTTTTTCCCTCATCGTTAAGGGGTAATAAGATGAATTTTGGTCCATCTTTCCAAAAGGTGCAGGTATTATTTCCTCCATCATGCATTAATTTTACATAATATTTCCAAGGCCTCCCCAATAAAAAATGACATGCATCCATCATAATGAAATCACACTATAATTCATCTTTATAAGTCTTACGGATGGAAAACTTGATCAAACATATTTTATTAATGGTGACTGCATTCCCCCTTTTGAACCATGTAATTCGATAAGGATGGGGATGTGTTTCACAACGTAATTTCAACTTATCTACCATCTCTTTGAAAACCATATTCTCACAACTACCACTATAAAAAATAACTTGACACACCTTTCCCCTAGAAGTGCACCTGGTTCGAAAATTATTTTTCCGAAGACAAGAATCTTGATTGTCAATACTCTGTCTGTGATCTTTTTTGGGAATCACCATTGACCTTCGTATCATGAGACTCTCCCCCATATCAGATGATACTTTAGATTTATCTCCTTCTTCTTCATTCTCATATTGGACCAAGTTGAAACTAGGTTGTTTTCCTTGCTTCAGTTCTTGCATGTTATAATTTTGGAATTCAAATGCTCGATGACCCTCTACACCACACCTGAAACAGACATAAGTTCCTCCGCTTCCACCACTGTAACCTCTACCCCTTTGAAATCCTCTTCCTCATGGTTGATTCGGGTTATGTTGTCAAGTATCTTCTGCTTTCTCAACTCCTTTGGGTGATTCGCCTTAGCCATAGTTAAAACCACCCCGTGAGACAAATGATGTACCTCTCCTTGCTCCTCTATTCCTTTGAGAAAAGTTTTGATTTTGATTTTCCTCGGCCTTTAAGGCTAATTGGTATGCCTCTTCCATGCTACGAAGCTTATGCATTCTCAGTTCATCTTGAATACAAAATTTTAAACAATTCACATCTCTTGCAACCAATTTCTCATTAGTTTCCTGGTGATCTATGTGAATGGACAACTGATAAAACTCATTTGTGAGTTCCTCCACAGTGGATAGGTTTTGATTCAAGTTATGAAATCGACGAAAAGGTTTTGGGCATAGTCTAGAGGAGAAAAAAAATCTTGCAATTTTTTTCCATCTTGCTCCAGGTTCTGATTTTGTATTTTCCTTTTTTTTTCTTTGTCTTTTAGCACATGATCCCACCAAATCATGGCGTGACTCTTCAACTTGGTGCATGCAAATTTCACCTTATTTTCCTCTGGAATAAGTTTTCATTCAAATGTTTTTCCATGGCGTCATCCAATCTATTAACTCCTCTAGTTTAATATTCCTTGCATATTCTGAAACTTCCATCTTGATCTTATCATTTCTCCCTTCTAGAGCCTTGAGAATCCTTTCTTCAAAATTTGCATGCTCTAATTATTCTTCTTCATGTTCTATATGTTGATATATATCTCCTCACACTGTCCCCTTATCAGACACTTCTCTTTATATTATTCTCTGACTAGCCAACATGTTTGTAAGATCTTATACTTGCCTTTGGAGGTTTTTCATAGCTCTGCACATCTGAACAAGACACCCTTCTCTTCCTCTTCCTCTCCCTGCCATATTCTTTCTTTGATACCAGATGATGTAACCAATAAACTAAGATTCATTCAAAATATCTAAAAACCATGCAAACACACGAGAATGGAAAATAACTCTCTTTTATTCCTTCTCCATCCTAACTATTACAATGGAAGTTAAACCCCTTATAACTATTATCTGAGATTTAAAAAAACAACTAATTTTAGAAAAACAACGAGTTCTAGAAAAATAAATACTTTTAGGAAATTCTCACGTGACTCTAAAACTGACCAATAACTAAGAGCTAACTAGAGAGACACTATTTGTCAACTCACTTTTCTAATTAAGTTCATAAACTAAGAGATAACTAATAATTAAAAATTGAAAAATTCTCGTAAAAACATTAAAACCCCAATTTGAGTCATTATATGAAGGAATTTGGCCTTGTAAAAGTGTCTAAACGATGTCTGATATGAAGGATTAGATCATAATTACATTTAAATATTCACGACACAACTCCCTGGAAAATTTCAGCCCAAATGGATAACCGAGTCAAAAGTTACGACCCTCGGAAAATCCTTGCATCAGAGAACCTGTCATATTGGGACACGTGACAGTAAGTGGACCTATCATATTGGGACACTTGGAAATGAAGTGTACCTATCCCTAGGTGACACTTGGATAATATTTCTTGGATATAGATTATTAGGCATTGACTTGGCATGATGATTGGTCGATGAGGTGGCAACCAAAAGCTATACTATGCACAAGCTAAGCAAGGTTCCATGACTATATCTACT
This sequence comes from Picea glauca, assembly GCA_000966675.3. NCBI lineage: Eukaryota > Viridiplantae > Streptophyta > Pinopsida > Pinales > Pinaceae > Picea > Picea glauca. Next base: position 9,985 of record JZKD02S2172640.1, read on the forward strand.
TCACACACAAATAATATGAGAGACCATTTTGTTTATAAACATGTAATTAGTACCCTCCCAAAATTCATATGATATAAATAGGGAGGATTTTCAAATCAAATGCCAATATTCACACAAATAATAGATCAACGACTGCTGAGTGTCTATCTTTCAGAGGCCATAACTTTTGATACCAATGTCCAAATTGAGCAAACAAGAGCTTGTTCGAAAACTATAAACATGAATAAAAAAATAGAATTGGTTTCCATGGATGGAATTAAAGTTATCATGCCCTAAAAATTAAAATAAAGTCATGATTATTTGTAGCTTGTAAACAAATTATTTTGGGAAAATGGTTTATTAACAAAAAATTGTGAATGTATGAAGTGGGTACCAATTGGAGGCACACATACTAAATTCATATTTAAAAAGTGGAAATAAAACCCTAATACTAAGCCTAAATAATCTTCAATAATATGAATATTATAAAAGAAGAATATAGGAACACACACACAAAAAAAAACACACAACTTTTCCATCATAATAAGTCAAGAATCTATTCCATTTAGGTTTGTTTTCCCTTCCTATCAATTAGTAATCCTCCAATCATATCTATTTCATGATTTTTGAGAAACTAAGATCGATTCCTAACTATTTTTCTTTCCTTCTTCCAAGTCTTACTTTTATTTATGGTTCAGAAGAGCCCCATCCCAGTCCATTTGGATAAACACATTTTACTTTCTCAAATATTATAAACATTTTCAAAGACATTTGTATACTTTTTGAAGTTACCATAGAACTATTTGGGATACTTGACTACTGGATTTTCATACTTTGAATTTTAAGCTGAAATTTTCAAGTGTTTGTCCATCATTCTTTCATATTTTTCAATGAAATGTCATCGTAAGTTCTCTAAATATGTGGCCATTGTCTTGCAATCTACCAAATGATATTTTATACTTTATGCTATGATGGAAATGTTTCTTGTGAGTATTGATATTTTATTTTAAATTACAATCTTGTACAGTATGTTAAACCTTCTATGATATTGTGAATATTCATTTGAATAAAACCTGGTACTATCTCAGGTCCTTTTTTATGAGTATTTGTTTTGTGAAATAAACATGGTCCTTTCTCAGGTTTTATTTTAATTCATCATATTATTCATATAGAGGAGTACCACCTCTTTAAAAATGCAGAAGGATTATTCCTTGTGATGTTATCTTCAAGACTCTAAATCGTCCTAACGATAAAAAATGACCCAAGTGAGATCGCCCCCCTTTAGTGAGCAAAAACACTTTAAAAAAGTGTGAAAGGAGGGGGGTGTTCTATCATCTGACACATGAAAAGTGTAGAGGGTTTCCATATGGATGTAAATAGCTCGTTCATGCCTCAGAGAGTGTGACCAATGCCTCTAAGTCCTTTATATTCCTCAAAACTTGTGAGACTATCTTAATAAATGTGAAATTGAATAATCATGTCTAATATCATCTCTAGGGGGCCATGAAAAAAGTGTGGTACATACATAAGAAAGAGAGGGTCCATGTGGGGTAAAATAGGCATGCTAAACCATGGGTGTGACAACCCTTACAAAGCACAATCACCTTTTACATAGAAAAATAATAAGTGAGTAGTTAGGGTCCCATAAATTATGTATCCTAGTAGATCTACCTTAGAGTGGCCACATATTTACCCAAGACAAAAATTCCTGACTTAGAGGGAGTTACCACCTCCAAGGGATATTCATTTAGATAAATTAATCCAATCACCTTGAGAATGGGGAGTAAAAGGACATTCCATGACCATCCACCTAAGGGTATATGAGAATCCTCTAACCAACACTTATATGTCAAATCATCCTATCATGGCCACATACAAAGAAATCATCACACTTTGGGATCATCAGAGTGGTCATATCTTGTGAAAAAAAAATGTAGGGTACACTGAAGAGAATATGGGGTGTAAAAAGGACCTTATTGAAAGACATGGAGATGGATATACTACATTCATTGACAATCTTATTAGATACTATGTAGATCAAAAGGAAGCAAGAAGAGGTTGAAAATGATTTATCTATTTTATTCCCTAAATGAATAGGGAAGCATACCAATAATGAATTTCCATTAAACACATTAGAGGTTTATGGAATATGTGAATAGAATAATCAAACAAACAAATATTCATATTTTCCTGGCTTAAAATCCATGTATTTAGTATACGAGAACATGGAACAATGCTTCTTCATCAGAAAAAGATGGTATGGACCACTAAGAGTATTCCAACAAGGTATACCTTATTCACATTTTCAATATTTCAATTCCACTTATACTAATTATATNTGCATTGGACAACCCGAATGGCATCACCATCCATTCATATAGTCCATCCCTGGTCCTGAAGGTAGTTTTCCATTCATCCCCTTTGTGAATATGGATCTGGTGGTATCCACTTCACAAATCAATATTACTGAAATATTTAGCTCCGGCTAGCACATCCATCATGTCGTCCAAGCGTGGTATAGGGAACCTATATTTGATGGTAATTTTATTGATTGTTCTGCTATCTATGCACATCCTCTATGTATTATCCTATTTGGGAGTCAACAATGCCGGTACGACACAGGGACTCATTCTTTCTTACCAAACCTTTCTTTATAAGTTTCGTCACTTGTTGGTTGAGCTCTGCATAATGTGTAGGATTCATCCTATAGGATTCCTAATTAGGTAAATATGATCCTGGGATTAGATCAATGTGATGTTGAATATCCCTCTTTGGTGGAAGACCATTAGGTAGTTCATTAGGGATAACATCAACATATTATTCTAGTAACTTAGACACTTCACTAGGAATTGGTACGTCTTCCACGACTCCTTTTTTCACTATTAATGCATAATCGAATCTTGTTGCCTTCATTTCGTCAACAAACTCTCTTTATGACAACATATTCTCAGTTTTTCCCTCATCGTTAAGGGGTAATAAGATGAATTTTGGTCCATCTTTCCAAAAGGTGCAGGTATTATTTCCTCCATCATGCATTAATTTTACATAATATTTCCAAGGCCTCCCCAATAAAAAATGACATGCATCCATCATAATGAAATCACACTATAATTCATCTTTATAAGTCTTACGGATGGAAAACTTGATCAAACATATTTTATTAATGGTGACTGCATTCCCCCTTTTGAACCATGTAATTCGATAAGGATGGGGATGTGTTTCACAACGTAATTTCAACTTATCTACCATCTCTTTGAAAACCATATTCTCACAACTACCACTATAAAAAATAACTTGCACACCTTTCCCCTAGAAGTGCATCTGGTTCGAAAATTATTTTTCCGAAGACAAGAATCTTGATTGTCAATACTCTGTCTGTGATCTTTTTTGGGAATCTCCATTGACCTTTGTATCATGAGACTCTCCCCCATATCAGATGATACTTTAGATTTATCTCCTTCTTCTTCATTCTCATCTTGGACCAAGTTGAAACTAGGTTGTTTTCCTTGCTTCAGTTCTTGCATGTTATAATTTTGGAATTCAAATGCTTGATGACCCTCTACACCACACCTGAAACACACATAAGTTCCTCCTCTTCCACCACTGTAACCTCTACCCCTCTGAAATCCTCTTCCTCATGGTTGATTCAGGTTATGTTATCGAGTATCTTCTGCTTTCTCAACTCCTTTGGGTGATTCGACTTAGCCATAGTTAAAACCACCTCGTGAGACAAATGATGTACCTCTCCTTGATCCTCTATTCCTTTGAGAAAATTTTTGATTTTGATTTTCCTCGGCCTTTAAGGCTAATTGGTATGCCTCTTCCATGCTACGAAGCTTATGCATTCTCAGTTCATCTTGAATACAAAATTTTAAACAATTCACATATCTTGCAACCGATTTCTCATTAGTTTCCTGGTGATCCATGTGAATGGACAACTGATAAAACTCATTTGTGAGTTCCTCCACAGTGGACAGGTTTTGATTCAAGTTATGAAATCGACGAAAAGGTTTTGGGCATAGTCTAGAGGAGAAAAAAAATCTTGCAATTTTTTTTCCATCTTGCTCCAAGTTCTAATTTTGTATTTTCCTTTTTTTTTTCTGTCTTTTTGCACATGATCCCACCAAATCATGGCGTGACTCTTCAACTTGGTGCATGAAAATTTCACCTTATTTTCCTCTGGAATAGGTTTTCATTCAAATGTTTTTCCATGGCGTCATCCAATCTATTAACTCCTCTAGTTTAATATTCCTTGCATATTCTGAAACTTCCATCTTGATCCTATCATTTCTCCCTTCTAGAGCCTTGAGCATCCTTTCTTCAAAATTTGCGTGCTCTAATTATTCTTCTTCATGTTCTATATGTTGATCTATATCTCCTCACACTGTCCCCTTATCAGACACTTCTCTTTATATTATTCTCTGACTAGCCAACATGTTTGTAAGATCTTATACTTGCCTTTGGAGGTTTTCCATAGCTCTGCGCATCTGAGCAAGATACCCTTCTCTTCCTCTTCCTCTCCCTGCCATATTCTTTCTTTGATACCAGATGATGTAACCAATAAACTAAGATTCATTCACAATATCTAAAAACCATGCAAACACACAAGAATGGAAAATAAATCTCTTTTATTCCTTATCCATCCTAACTATTACAATGGAAGTTAAACCCCTTATAACTACTATATGAGATTTTAAAAAACAACTAATTTTAGAAAAACAACGAGTTCTAGAAAAATAAATAATTTTAGGAAATTCTCACGTGACTATAAAACTGACCAATAACTAAGAGATAACTAGAGATAAACTATTTGTCAACTCACTTTTCTGATTAAGTTCATAAACTAAGAGATAACTAATAATTAAAAATTGAAAAATTCTCGTAAAAACATTAAAACCCCAATTTGAGGCATTATATGAAGGAATTTGGCCTTGTAAAAGTGTCTATACGATGTCTGATATGAAGGATTAGATCATAATTACATTTAAATATTCACGACACAACTCCCTGGAAAATTTCAACCCAAATGGATAACCGAGTCAAAAGTTACGACCCTCGAAAAATCCTTGCATCAGAGAACCTATCATATTGGGACACGTGACGGTAAGTGGACCTATCATATTGGGACACTTGGAAATTAAGTGTACCTATCCCTAGGTGACACTTGGATAATATTTCTTGGATATAGATTATTAGGCATTGACTTGGCATGATGATTGGTCGATGAGGTGGCAACCAAAAGCTATACTATGCACAAGCTAAGCAAGGTTCCATGACTATATCTACTTCACACACAAATAATATGAGAGACCATTTTGTTTATAAACATGTAATTAGTACCCTCCCAAAATTCATATGATATAAATAGGGAGGATTTTCAAATCAAATGCCAATATTCACACAAATAATAGATCAACGACTGCTGAGTGTCTATCTTTCAGAGGCCATAACTTTTGATACCAATGTCCAAATTGAGCAAACAAGAGCTTGTTCGAAAACTATAAACATGAATAAAAAAATAGAATTGGTTTCCATGGATGGAATTAAAGTTATCATGCCCTAAAAATTAAAATAAAGTCATGATTATTTGTAGCTTGTAAACAAATTATTTTGGGAAAATGGTTTATTAACAAAAAATTGTGAATGTATGAAGTGGGTACCAATTGGAGGCACACATACTAAATTCATATTTAAAAAGTGGAAATAAAACCCTAATACTAAGCCTAAATAATCTTCAATAATATGAATATTATAAAAGAAGAATATAGGAACACACACACAAAAAAAAACACACAACTTTTCCATCATAATAAGTCAAGAATCTATTCCATTTAGGTTTGTTTTCCCTTCCTATCAATTAGTAATCCTCCAATCATATCTATTTCATGATTTTTGAGAAACTAAGATCGATTCCTAACTATTTTTCTTTCCTTCTTCCAAGTCTTACTTTTATTTATGGTTCAGAAGAGCCCCATCCCAGTCCATTTGGATAAACACATTTTACTTTCTCAAATATTATAAACATTTTCAAAGACATTTGTATACTTTTTGAAGTTACCATAGAACTATTTGGGATACTTGACTACTGGATTTTCATACTTTGAATTTTAAGCTGAAATTTTCAAGTGTTTGTCCATCATTCTTTCATATTTTTCAATGAAATGTCATCGTAAGTTCTCTAAATATGTGGCCATTGTCTTGCAATCTACCAAATGATATTTTATACTTTATGCTATGATGGAAATGTTTCTTGTGAGTATTGATATTTTATTTTAAATTACAATCTTGTACAGTATGTTAAACCTTCTATGATATTGTGAATATTCATTTGAATAAAACCTGGTACTATCTCAGGTCCTTTTTTATGAGTATTTGTTTTGTGAAATAAACATGGTCCTTTCTCAGGTTTTATTTTAATTCATCATATTATTCATATAGAGGAGTACCACCTCTTTAAAAATGCAGAAGGATTATTCCTTGTGATGTTATCTTCAAGACTCTAAATCGTCCTAACGATAAAAAATGACCCAAGTGAGATCGCCCCCCTTTAGTGAGCAAAAACACTTTAAAAAAGTGTGAAAGGAGGGGGGTGTTCTATCATCTGACACATGAAAAGTGTAGAGGGTTTCCATATGGATGTAAATAGCTCGTTCATGCCTCAGAGAGTGTGACCAATGCCTCTAAGTCCTTTATATTCCTCAAAACTTGTGAGACTATCTTAATAAATGTGAAATTGAATAATCATGTCTAATATCATCTCTAGGGGGCCATGAAAAAAGTGTGGTACATACATAAGAAAGAGAGGGTCCATGTGGGGTAAAATAGGCATGCTAAACCATGGGTGTGACAACCCTTACAAAGCACAATCACCTTTTACATAGAAAAATAATAAGTGAGTAGTTAGGGTCCCATAAATTATGTATCCTAGTAGATCTACCTTAGAGTGGCCACATATTTACCCAAGACAAAAATTCCTGACTTAGAGGGAGTTACCACCTCCAAGGGATATTCATTTAGATAAATTAATCCAATCACCTTGAGAATGGGGAGTAAAAGGACATTCCATGACCATCCACCTAAGGGTATATGAGAATCCTCTAACCAACACTTATATGTCAAATCATCCTATCATGGCCACATACAAAGAAATCATCACACTTTGGGATCATCAGAGTGGTCATATCTTGTGAAAAAAAAATGTAGGGTACACTGAAGAGAATATGGGGTGTAAAAAGGACCTTATTGAAAGACATGGAGATGGATATACTACATTCATTGACAATCTTATTAGATACTATGTAGATCAAAAGGAAGCAAGAAGAGGTTGAAAATGATTTATCTATTTTATTCCCTAAATGAATAGGGAAGCATACCAATAATGAATTTCCATTAAACACATTAGAGGTTTATGGAATATGTGAATAGAATAATCAAACAAACAAATATTCATATTTTCCTGGCTTAAAATCCATGTATTTAGTATACGAGAACATGGAACAATGCTTCTTCATCAGAAAAAGATGGTATGGACCACTAAGAGTATTCCAACAAGGTATACCTTATTCACATTTTCAATATTTCAATTCCACTTATACTAATTATATGTTACTCCTCCCACAACTTGGTACCTTTTTAGCCAACCAAATTGGAAAATGAAAAAACAAATGCCACAATAGTGGCAATGTCTTCTTCAACCTCGGTCTATGTTTTGGAAGTGTTCTCCTCAAACTAAGCCTTTTCCATTTGATCCTTCACAACAACGTCAAGGAAACTTGGTACCCTATTAGCCAGCCAAATTGGCAATTGAAAAAACAAATGCCACAATAGTGGCAATGTATTCTTCAACCTCAGTCTTTGTTGTGGAAGTGTTCTCCTCAAACTCAATGTTTTCTATTTGATCTTTCACAACAATTTCAATTCCAATGGATTAAATATCCACAATCTTGGAGATCTCAAGGACAAGAACAAGTTTTGTTTCCACCTTTTACACCTCCTACACTTCCTACTAAAACACTACTCCATAGGCTCCTAAAAACCCACAAATACCTTCCTAACCAACACCAAACCCCAATAATAGACAGGTCCAACTAGTCTATAATAATGATATGTAAAATTATCCAAACTACTCATTAAATTCACTGGAGTTAAATGAGTTAGGTCTTCACTCAGAAAAAATTATGACATCTCATTTTCCTCCACCCATTACATAACCAGTAGAAGATAGAACCCTTGAAGACCAAGGATTCTAAGAGACAAACCATTAGTCCTATGAACATAAAACCTTACTTTATCTAGAGATGATATAATGGAAGCAAACCTATATTCACTTTTAAATTGATTTTTTAGGGGAATTGAAAACCCTATGTAAAATCCTCCCTTCTACAAGCTATTAAAGATGTCTCTATTTATAATAAAAAAAACATCAAGGGATTGTGCTTAAATAATCTTGTGGGGAATAAAGGAGATCTCCCTAAAATGAATGTTGTAGGGAAACTTATTTACCTCATGTTAGGAAAAATCTCTCTCAAATACTCTTATCCAAGAAGCCTCATGGTAGATGTCTACATTGGTAAAAGCTTGATCCATAACACTTTGATAGATTTGGGGGAAACAGTTAATGTGATGACCAAGGACACCACACTTAGGTTAAACTTGATATAGTTATTAATATACAAACCCATTTTCTTGTAGCTTGTAGATAGATCTAATTTTAGATAAAAGGGAGTATTATAAAATGTCATAGCCTCATATGATTCATGGGAATATCCAATAGAGTTTGTAGTTATGAAAACAAAGGAAACAATTAATGGATATCCACTCATATTTGGTAGACCATGGTTAGCCACAACATATGCATAAATAAGGTGTAGAATATGGCATGTGACCATTGGAAATAGTCAATCACAAAAGAGGCTCACCCTCTATCCCCCTACAAAGCCTTTTATTAACATTGAAGTACCACCATGGGTAGGAAAAGAAGAATACGAAGACATATTTGAAATTACAATACACCTAGTTCTTACCATTGAATTTGCCTTAGCATTAAAAGAAAAATGTGATGGCACATTTCTCTCAAGTTAGATGCAAAATTTATATCCTATTTATATCCATATTCAAGAATATAATGGCAATGAGAATGATGAGGAGAAAATTAATATTGCTAAATTACATCAGACCTATTGGCAAGAATTTATCATTGTTAAAACAAAACTACTAATACTCAAAACAATAGAAAGTTTGTAATGTTCCCAAGACAAATGTTTTGTTGGAAACACTAATTGTTCAATGTTTATTTGTTTGGTTATATGTTTGCAGGTTTACTCATGAAGTTGCGCATTAGGATTTATATTATGGATATTATAACAATGAAGTGATAGATATGAAGCATATACCATAAACAAAGACAATATACAATAAGGAACACTAATATAGAGCCAATGATGTCAGATCTGAACTTTATTTAAATAGTAGATAGATCCTGTAACCAAAGATTTGTAGATCTGGAAGAAAACCACAATAATATCCAAAATGGAAAGATAACTACTACAATAATAACCAATACTGATGATAATATCATTCAAAGGCACCCTGAAGAGAATATACAAGCCTACAAAGGCCAATAGCTGCAAGAGGTGATCGATAAGATGCAACCCTGTCCCTATGCATTGCCAAAACCTCAAATTAGCTGAGTTGCGCACTGTCCTGGTGGCTGTAGATACCCTAGATTTTGACCCTCCTCTTCCTTTGCTCCAAATGACTCAAAACTCTCCCAGAATTTAGATAGGGCCACTAGAAACCTCCTGGAAAAGTCTCAAGCTGAATGGTGAAGTTCTGGCCCTCCAAATGAGAAAACCCTTAAATGGTTTGCGCCCTCCTGGATGACTTAAGATCCAGTATTTCGGTCTCACTCCTAGAGGCCTCCAACTGCTACACAATTCACTAACATGATATATCAAGGAAATGAAACCCCATTGGTGAAGTCTCAATATGAACTATGAATATCTGAGCCACCAAATGATGAAAACCTCCTTCTGCAGTGTGCCCCTCTCTTCCCCAACTCATGCCAAACAATAGGAAATAATATGTTGAGAAAACCTCCGCTTGAATAGGATATAAATGATGTTCTGGACCATACAAAGAATACCTAGATGTTCCTTTTCCCAAAATCCTTCTCCTCACTTCATATCGAACTGATCTCCACAAGGTGGTGTGCCCTCCTGCTGGAAACCCCCTTAGGCTACGCACTAGTACTCTTTTGCCAATGGATTTGACCTCTGTAATGTTGTAGAGTGGTTTGGGAGGATTGTTGCACCTCCAAGACCATTCTTGGATCAAGGAAGGTGGAATATTTCACCACCGAGTTGATCTCTATGGTTTTAGTCTCAAAACCCTCAAAACTTCTTGTGCTCAAGAGCCCAAATGAAAAATATGATAATAATCCATAATGCCTTAGAAGTGCACCCTTCCTTTCTTTTATACCCCAGTCTATTCTTTTGTTGAGTTAGTTAATCCCTAGGGTTAACTCATAGTCTTTCTCCACATGTTCTTTTCTTTCATTAAGTTACCTTTTTTCACACAAAGTCAACTCAATAATATAACGTTGTGCTTAGGAAATGGCTTTTGGTTGACTTTGTCCCCATGATTCATGAGACTATAGTCTAGTGGGGATAGCTAGACTACCGAGTCTACCCAAACCTCTTCATCAAGAGGTGGGGGACATTAAAGTCTCCCATACTATAAATTGCTTGCCCATAAGCAATTCTGGACCTATCTCCTGGAGCATCTATTCACCTTCAAAAGTAGCATCCTCTATGGGTAGATTCTTCCACTTGAGGAAATATTCCTTGATGCTTATTTTCCTTAAATTCTTCTCCCAGACTTCTAATATCTCATTTGGTATTAGTATCAACTGTCCTTCTTCATCCAAAGGTGGAAATTCATCAATAGGAATAATGTGTTTACCAATGGCTCTCTTCAAGCATGACACATGGAAAACATTGTGTATTTTTTTGCCCTGTGGTAAATCAAGCTCATATGCCATGACCCCTACCTTTCTGTTGACCTTGTATGGAACAAAAAAAAGAGGTTGGAGCATTTCTGCACCACTCCTCTTAATGCATGCCTATTTGTATGGTTGAAGCCTCAAATAAACCAAATCACCAACCTCAAATGTGTGCTCCACCCTGTGCTTGTATGCATCTACCTTCTACTAATTATGTGTCCTTTATAGGTGGTCCTTAAGTTCTCTAAGTATATCTTGAATTTGCTGAATCCAATCCTGAACCATGGGATCCTTGTTGTCGATAAAGATAATCTCCACAAATGAGAGGGGATCATAACTGTATAAGGATCTAAAAGTTGGCATACCAATGGACATATTATGGGTGGTGTTGTAGCAATATTCCCCCAAATGAAGCCATTTAACCCATGCATTCTTATGCCCTGACACATAATTCCCGAGGTATCCTTCAACCCATTTGTTGACTATCTTTGTTTGGCCATCTGTTTGAGGATGATAATTGGTACTAGGTGTTAGGGTTGTACCTACCAACCTGAATAGTTCATGCCAAAATGTGCTCATAAATCTGTTGTCCCTGTCACTCACAATGGTTTTGGGTAAACCATGCAATCTGAAGACCTCCCGAAAGAAAAAATCTTCAACCTATGTTGCACTGTAGTCTGTGGCAATGGAGAAAAAGTGCACATACTTAGCTAACCTATCTACCACCACGAAAATGCAGTCTTTTCCCTGAGCCTTGAACAATCCTGTGATGAAATCCATAGATATTCTTTCCCATTTGTGCTAAGGGATGGGAAGTGGTTGCAGTAATCCTGCTGGGTGAGTGTGTTCATCCTTGTTTACCTGAAAAGTGGTGCACTCCTTGATGTGGCGCATCACATCTTCCTTCAATCCCTTCTGAGCGTATCTCTCTCATATTTTCCTGTATGTCTTGATGAACCCTTGATGCCCTACTACTGGTGAATCATGACATGCTTGTAGCACTTTGTATTTAAAGGTTGAATTAGGGACCAATAAAATTTGGCCCTTGTAGTATATGATGTCATCCATAATTATAAAGTTGTCATCATGTACTTGTCCATCCATCAATTCATATGCAAATCTGTTCTTTGAGTATTCCACCAAAAGGTGGGCCTTCCAGTCCATTGATATGTTGGTCTGTTGGCATGATCCAGGTGGATATCGCTGGCCACCCACCTTTTCCCACTGGCTCAAAATAATTTTCTGGCAAATTTGGCAATTTACTATTTTTAGTAGTTTTTAACTTCCAGGGCCATTTTGAGGGCTGAAATGAAGGTTTTTTGGAGATCAAGGTTCTCAATGATATATAAAGGCATGATTGAGCCCCAAAAATTAATCTCCTTGATGATACCTTTCCAACGAGCTATCATATGCCTAAAACGGATATCGTATGCAAAAGTTACGACCCTGGGACGTTGATGTACTAACTTACCCAAACGGGGCCCACATGAATTTTGGCGCTTCATATCCTAGGGTTAGGTTTTTGGATGTCTAGGAATTTTGGCATTCATGTTTATTGTAAAAATGTCTTCAGAGCCTCATTGTAATCATCTTCTTGCAAATGCGAGTAGCCATCACATCTCTTCTCAGAGATAAGCTGCCACCATTCTAGCGAGTCTTTCACTCTGTATTTTTACAGTCTCTGTACATTTATTTCAAATAGAAATCGTGTATTACTGTATATATGTGTTTATGGGTTCATCTCTAATGAATTTATGTTATATTATTGAATATCTTTGATATCCCTGTGAATTTCTTTATTATATCTCTGATCTCATTTCATGCCGAAAATAATCCCGATCAGTGGTATCAGAGCAGGCTGTTCTTGGTCGTTTTTTTTTAGTGCATGTCCCCGATGAGGTATGAGTATAGAAAGTTGGGTCTCAATATTGTCTCTCTTGAGGACAATTTCTCTTGCACACCCAAGAAACCCTCAATGGCTGAAGAAAAGAAAAACAATGGAGCAGACAATCTTATCAGTTAGTTACTTGAGCAAGCTCTCACACGACAGAGGGATGAAATGATGGAGAATTTTTCCCACATCCTTCAACGCTTGCCACTAGAAATAGGTGCATCTTCATCAAGTGGCAACTTTGGAGGAACCTCTCCTTTCAAGGTACAAGTTAATTTTGATATTATTGTATTTGAAGGACAGATAGATGCAAAAGCCCTAGACAAATGGTTAAATCTGCTAGAAGGTTATTTCTCTGTTCACAAATTTTCTGACAAAGAAAAGATCACCTTCGCACTCCTCAAATCTCTCCCCCATGTCAAAAAGTGGTGGGAAACTTATTGGGAGCATAGTTCCACAGAGGAGTATGAAATATATGGGGTCGATCCCACTTGGGATTGTTTTGTGGATGCGGTAAAGGAACAATATTACCCTATTGGAAACTATGAGGACCATTACATGAGATGGACCACACTACAACAAGAGAGGGGCCAAGAAGTTCTAGAGTTCACCAATACCTTCCATACCTTGCACACCAAGCTAGGTATCAAAGACTCCGAACGACATTTGGTTCTGAAATACCATGGGGATCTACACAAATACATCCAAATTGAATTGGATTTTCAGGACATCTCATCACTCAGTGCTGCCTATCGATATGCTGTTAAAATCGAGTAGAAATTTAAGCACCAGAACAAATGGTATTTTTGTTCTGCAAATCTGCAACAACCAAAGTATGAAAAATACATCCCTAACTAACAATCTCCTGAAAACTAGTCCAAGCCACATGAAAATAAGGGTCACGGGAAGACAAAGAAGGACACCGGAAAATGGTGTGATTTCCACAAATTCCCCTGGCACAACATCAAAGAATGTCGCTCAAAAAAATCATTGGTGGCTGAGATCAAAGACAAGGAGCTGAACCCTAATTCAGAATTTGATTATGAAAATACTGGTAAAGGACAGATCATTGACGCAGACCCCACTGCTATTTTCGTGACTGCAACAATTCAACCAGAAGAACCAATAGATCCTGAAGAGGGGGAGTACCTTTTTCATTCACAGATGTGGGTGAAGGGGACCCTGTTGCATTTTATTGTTGACAGCGGAAGCCAAAAGAACCTCATCTCAGCAGAGGTCGTCAAACAGTTGGGATTGTCTACAACACCACACCCGCATCCATACAACATTGGGTGGCTTCGCCAAGGATGAGATATTCGTGTCAGCCAACAATGTCGATTGTCATATGGCATCCAACCCTTCAAGGATGAGGTATTATGTGATGTTTCCCCACTAGATGTCTGTGATGTTCTCTTGGGCCAACCATATATGTGGAAGCGCCACGCTGTTTATGAGTCTCGACCCCGCAGTGTCATTGTTTCTCTAGGGGGTCATCTCTACAAGATACCAGAGGTAGTTCTGACTACTGTTCCACCTAAAAATTTCCGCAAGCTAGTATCTCATACTGCAAAATTTAGCTTCTTCCCAATCTGTTCAAAATGGGAACAGAAGGACACTACAACCACTACAGCTTTGCCACAAGCACCTTCTATCCAACAGAAGCAGTTCGACAAGGTTGTAGCAAAGAAAAAGGATTCCTTATGCACACCGTCCTCTCATGTAGCCTGACTTTTTGAATAGCCTTAGCCTCAATAGGTTTGTGACAGACTTCCACAAACTGAGCAACGCGACGTCTCCAGAAAGGCAAGCAACTCACCAAGATGCAGATTCAACAAACGCTTTTCCCTCTCCCCCGAGAACTCAACGCAGTGGAGACCATTTCTTCCTAAGGAGGGAGGATTGATCCAGGTGGATATCAGTGGCCACCCACCTTTTCCCACTGGCTCAAAACAATTTTCTGGCAAATTTGGGAATTTACTATTTTTAGTAGTTTTTAACTTCCGAGGCCATTTTGAGGGCCCAAATGAAGGTTTTTCGAGATCGATTTTCTCAATGACATTCAAAGGAATAATTGAGACCCTAAAATGAATCTCCTTGACGATACCTTTCCAACGAGCTATCATACACCTAAAACAAAGATCATATGCAAAAGTTACGACCTCGGGAAGTTGATGTACTAACTTACCCAAACGGGGCTCACATGACTTTTGGCACTTCATCTCCTAGGGTTAGGTTTTTGGATGTCTAGGACTTTTGCATTCCTTCTTATTGTAAAAAGTCCTTCAGAGCCTCATTGTAATCATCTTGTGAATAAGAGTATCCATCACATCTCTTCTTAGAGATAAGCTGCCACCATTCTAGCGAGTCTTTCACTCTGTATTTTTACAGTCTCTGTACATTTCTTTCATTAATAGAAATCATGTATTACTGTAAATATGTGTTTATGGTTGCATCTCTGATGCATTTATGTTATATTATTGAATATATGTGATATCTCTGTGCATTTCTTTATTATATCTCCGATCTCATTTCATGCCGAAATAATCTGGATCATGGCAGTTGTTGTTCCTGAGTCTGTACTAAGGCTTAAAGTACAGTGTCAAGGCATCCAAAAATATGATAATAGTTGATAGAGGATTTTGCTAACCTTGGTGTGGGAAGCTAATGAAGATTTCTGCGTTCAYGTTGTCTTGCYTCCAACTRTTCCTGGGTTACAATGTCTTGTTCAATGGCCATCCATGAACGTTCTAATTCTTCTCGAGTATCAGCAGTTTTAAGAGTCGTATTAAGAAGATTTAACGCTATATTAGTTTGATCGTATATCCCGAGTTGAATATGGGTTGAATTACTCTGGATAAAGTCATTGAGGAACAGTTAAATTATGGAAATGATTTAGAGAGAAATTTTTATGGCTGATTCCATTCGGTCAAACATAAGAGAAAACTTTGTGT
>JZKD02S2172662.1:0-17042 GCA_000966675.3 Picea glauca
ACAAGTCCAAGCCGAAGGTGATGGATGTTGCTGCTGCTGACAGGACAAGTCTGATGAAAGAGAAGAAAGATGGGCCCTCCAGGGCCATGCTCAGGTCAATCCTGCTCTCGGTACTTCATGTCTAGGACCAGTGGGCCTCGAGACATGATCTCCTAGTTATCCCATGAAATCGGGGATAACAGGTAACATTGCCACCACTGGTCACCACGCTAGGGCAGTGTCCCCTGATTAGCTTCTTGAAAGAAAAAGCAATAAAGAATAAAGAATAAAAGGTTGAATGGGCTTGGAAACATTTGCATCCAGGACAAGTGCAACTCGCCTTCTACAAAGGCACCCATAGGTAAGCCCTGCATTTCCCTGCTATCACTGCACCCCTTGTCAGGACATCCCTTATCCACCTCATCCATTAACATGACTTGGATTTGATTTCTTCTGGAGACATCTCACAACTAGTGGACACTAGCCTAATAGGACACCCTGTCACTTCCTCCAAACTCGCATTGCAGATTTGTATAATGTCTTTGAGCATTTGACTGGGTAAAAAGGATTTTATGCACATGTTTAATAAAATTGATGATTGGATGTGATTGACATTGCTATGATCCCTGTGACTTATGAGCCCATGGAGGGCATATATGTTGATGTGCAGGATCATACCTGACGGACATGTACCATATTGGGCAGGTACACATGGGGAGATGATTAGTTCGGACCTCCATGGGGCTGAAGAGCCCACCAGATGGATGCTGAGACCCCAACAGGGGGCAGAGACAGGACAAAGGGGTTTGCACCGGAGAAGAGGAGGACGTTCAACTGAGGCAGCCTGGCAGAGCCTTACCTTGGGGTTTGTGCCCTCTCCACTGGGACGTTGGCCTTGGAAGGCCCATGACGTCACCCAGGATGCCTATGACGTCATCCAACATTTATGGACGTTTTGGGAGGAAGTTATGGCAGTTATGGCACATGTGGCAGCTTGGAGAAGCCCAAGGAGGGCTAACGTTTTGCTCCAGAAGGCTACATTTTCCCTAGAAAGGGATAACGTCACCCTAGAAAGGGCATGACGTCTGTACTTTTGCTTGATCAGGGTTTCATTATGACATTTTAATGTAAAACAGTAATATTTTGTATTTTGGCCTTGTTGGCCTTTTGGTGACCTAAAATTAAATTAAGGTCACTTGCTATTGTATAAATAGAGAGCTAAAACTCTCTAATTTTGATCATCACTCACCACTTGGTGAGGTCTGAAATTTGCGCCCTCTTCTAGGGTTTTGGCTGAAATTTTGATGTGCACTTGTTGAAGGAGGCTTTTTCTTGGTGGAAGGTTTACAACTAGGATTTGGCTTATATGAATGCTTGGTGGATGTAGGTGAATTTTTGCAATCATTCTTGATTGAATGGTTATGGTATTTTTTACTTGCATTTTGTTATTATAATTTGTTGGATTAAACCCTAGGGGACAAGCACATGTTGGTGTCCTTGTTTCATGTCCCTACTAAATTATGCTAAGAGCCATTTATTTTGCTGAAGATTGATGTTAGAGCCTTGCCATAACAACACTCTATCTTTTACTCTTCAAGCTAGCTGTTTTTTTTACTTGTCATTGAGCTAAAGGAGGAGGAAAACACACTAAGGCCTAGGGTTTCTACACTTTAGTGAGCCGTTTTCCCCTAGGGTTTGATTGATGAAGCCTTGCCTTAGCAACACTTCATCATCAAACTCTCTTGTCTTTAGCCCTACCATTTACTCAAGCTAGCCGTTTTAATTTGCCTTTTGAGCTAGAGGAGGAAAAAACACTAAGGCCTAGGGTTTCTACACCTTAGTGAGCCTTTTTCCCCTAGGGTTTGATTGTTGAAGCCTTGCCTTAGCAACACTTCAACATTAAACCCTCTTGTCTTTAGCTCTATCACTATCATTTTGGCCCTTCAACATTTGCAGCGATTTTGACTCCATTTGCCCTAATAACGCACTGATCTAAGACCTTTTGTGTTCGAGTACATTGATCACAACTTCCTTCTGTGTTCGAGTACCTTGATCACAACTTCCAAATACTCTTGAACAACCTTTAACTCCTTCTAACCCTAGCTTAGACTAACACTTACTAACCCTATTGCTGCCATCATCTACCTGTGTTATAACCATATCCATGCAGCATGTATTGTGTCTTTTAAGCAATTGAAAGATCGGCTAAAGCGTTGCTTCTAGTATTGATATTGTTACATTGATGATAAATTGCCATTGCTTATTGTGAAGCTTCATTAGCATTTATTGTGAAGTGATATATATTATAATCATTGCTATTGTACATCGTTGACTTGCTTCATCAATATTGTCTATCAATTGCTTTATATCAGAAGTCCCTTGATTATATGAAGTACTAACCAAGCAAGTGATCTTGTGCATGTATAGTTTTCTTGTTGCTTTGTCTCCGGTAGGTACACTTTTGGTTACTATTTCTGGTTATCTTTACTCTTATTGGCTGATTAGCCGGACTTTCTGATCGGTGGTGACTTGTGAGAGGGGAAAACTTTCTACTTAGCTATAAGCCTTTGCCTTCTCAAAACCCCAGGTCACCGGGGATGTCTCCCCTGGGACTACCACCCTAAACAGAAAGAGCTATCCTATTGAGGTGATAGTGGTAGGATAGTCTCAGTTTCGCCAGTTTGCCTTTCTTCCATCCATCTTTTACTCCAACTACAAACTGTGCGATAACAGTGAACACATCTCCTTCTAGATCCTTGGTCTTCCTGCCAACGAGCCTTCTCCATATGTCCTAATTTCTCACAATAGTGGTAGGCCTTCTTCTTTCTACCTTTCTTAGTTGAAGTCTGATCACCATGCTTCTTCTTATCAGTGTGGTTGATGCTTCTTTTCTCTTGTTGACCTCTTTCTCTATAATTTTGTTGACTTTTTCCCTTTAACAAATGGGCTTGTTACTTGACCTCAAATTTCCCTTCATTGACCAATTTTTCCTATGCCTTAATCAACAAACCACAAAAAGAGTCAAGGAATAATCCTTGCCATCATCTTTTCTAGAGGTCCATTTAGCATAGAGTGTTGAGCAGAACACATCATAGGGTGTCTTCAGATTCATCAAGATCAATTCTATGAGCTGACCATCCTTCTTGGGAAAATCCTTTTCGCATCCACCTGATTTCAATTGAAGTTACTTCACATGGGCCAAGTAGTCTTCAATTCTTTCAAAAAAGAGAGGATCCAGAGAGATCAACTCTTTCTCAATCTGCATAACGTGACTTTCATCAGTTTTATCACGCAAAGTCTTTAGCAGCTTCCGGATGGCATTCGGATAGTCGATCCTGCTTGTATGAAAGCGAATCTCCCTAGAGATGTAGGTTGTTATGCCTCCTACAACATCATCCTTCTTCCCGTCGATGACAAACTTTTGTTAGTCATCCTTTGGATTTGGAACTGTGGTTTTTGTAAACTGCCACAATGCTTTCCTCTTCAGTAATGTTTCTATATCTTGTGCTCAAATTCCATAGTTGTGGCCATTTAGAATCACAGGCTCTTGCTTGGAACTTATAATGCCGATCTATAGATCTAATCCCAGATTTAGTTTTCAAGTCAATACCGTGATTCAATCTACCAAATAGATCTGACTCATCAGGAGCGCATACAGCCGACGGCCTCCACAAGATTTGTAGATAATGTAAGATAATTTTATTAATGTCCAATGAATGACCACAAAAGTAGGTCAATGCGACTGAAGTCTGTAGCATGTATGAGTACAACGTGGGAGTGCAAACACAGCTCCTAGATAATGCAGGCCAGATCTTAAACCACTAGCATTGAAACCATGTTGGAGAATCAGAGGATTAGGTAGATTAGAGAGCTATTATTCCAAGAGAGTAGTGGTGTCTAAGGCCTCCGTTACAACACTTAAGCACGACTGAGCATAGCTCAACGTACATAGCAGTGTAAGAAACCTAAAGATTTCCATAAACAATACACTACATACATGTTCACTACTCAATACTTTAGATTGACCCTCACCCATAGGGCCATCCTATATAGCACCAAGATGTATGTAACCAACTCCCTTGAAGTGAGGAAGACGAGGTCCACATAGATTAGTTAGGGTGCATAACAAACTCCTTAATTTCTGTCTTTTTCTGTGCACCAGTCGACTATTCTTTTCTAACTGCTCGAGCAGTGGAATTCCTAGTCGATCATCTAGTCAGTCCCTTAGTCAATCACTCAGTCCACTGTTCAATTGACTCTTCTAGTCGACTGACTGTCTGTAGAAGATCCAAAGGTGTGATGGACCTGCATAGCCTGCTGTTCCAACATTGTACGGGAACTCAACTACCTAGCGAATGAAATAAAAGGAAATTAACTCCATTGTATCAAGTGACTTCATTGTAATAAAACCATATCTGTTACATGAGTCCGTTTCTAATCATGTCTGAATCTTTCTTGTGTGCTTAAAAGTTTAACATTCATAGCATTATGTAGTTTTGAGTATGTGAGAGTGATTTGGGGTAAAATATATTCGAAGATCTGAGTTTTCTATGTTTCTGGTTCATGGTTTTTTTCTTTCTGTTGACAGTATATATTATTTTTTGCTGGAAAAAAAGAATTATATTCAAAGAAGACTGTCTGTCAGCAGTGTGAATGTGCCTTTACAGAGCAGATGTAGCACTATATGTCATAGCAGATAACCCAAATAACCAACACCAGACTTAACTTTTTATAGGCCAGAGGGTAGGTATACATAGAAGGCTACCAACCAAGATTAATCACGGATCCTACTGACCAAAGAAGCAGCTGAAAGCATGAAATCGGAGAAGAGAATCCACAACAACTGCATTGGTGACATTTTATCCTTATTCTTATGATCCTTCTCATTGTCACTGCTGCTTGGTCCTGGCATGGCTGACTTGATATCAAGCAACTCAGTTTCCTTGGTGGGGGCTATAACAATGCCCCAATTTCATCGACCTGGTTGACCCCTCGTAGCTTTTTTTTGGTTGGATGCATGATTTGATCTTCCTTTAGCTTAGGTGCTAGGTTTGAGGGGGATCTATTCTTCCAAAATTTGTGGGACTCATTCGACCTCATTCCTTTAAAGCATGCCATATCGACAGGGTAGACTTTAACGAGAATGGGATCTTGGTAGTTGATAAATGACTTATTCCTCCGTCAACCTCAAGAGTTGTGAGTGCACTATGATCCCATTGACAAACTTTGAATGATCTTTAGATAAAAAACATTTTACTTTTCATTGATTGGTAGAAACAAGCTTCTTCAAAGTGGAAATAATGTTGGGCACACTTATGATATCAAACTGTGAATTGATTGTTTTGGCAGATTTCCAAATTGAGAATATACATTCCAAAGATAACTCAAAATTATGTATATAATACTTGCAAAGGGCCCTTTGAGATTTGGCAACTCTTCCTAGGGCTGATATTGGTCTATCTCCATTAACCTTGTTAGGCCCATGATTCTTTGCTATACTTTCCATATTTTATTTAAAGGTTAAAGAGCTGGATATCTAAAATTATTCAAAACATTGACATCATCTAAGACATGGATGTTTAACTAGTTTCCATGTGTGATGGCAGACTTTTGAACCTTGTTGCTTAGCAAGGCCTTCCAGTAGAGTTGACTTAGCTGCCATTCTTGTTGGTTGCATTTTAAGCCAATTTAAGCCCTGTTGCTTAGCAAGACCTTCATTAGCGATTTTCTTCTAGTGTTTTTGACTTAGTTTCCATTCTTGTTGGTTGCATTTTAAGCCTCATTTCATACCAAAACCTTCTAGTACCATTCCCTTGTAGCGCATCTAAGCATTGTTGGCCAAAAGCATTTGTTCCCGCTTTATAATGCCCAATATGCCCATCCTTGCCTAATCAATGGGAAGGTGCACAAGTTCCAGGGCACTAAAGGGAAGTCCCTTTGGTTATCATCCTTTTGCCCAAAAGAAACTCTCTAAGACTTTCTTTTTGCGAGAAAAAAGGAATATTTATTACAAGGGATAAGTAATACAAATATCCACCCAACTATACCTGTAGTGGATATTAAAACAAATTACAATGATAATCCACTCATCATAAACACTCGGGATAAACAAATAATCATCAATAATGCTCAACTCCTATGAGAAATCAATTCGAGCCCTAGTACCAATTGGGATATAGGGCTTTCTTATGACCCCTTTTGCTTTAAATGTTTCACAATTTCTCTTAGTGTTTGATCAACAATGAAGACTTATGGGAATTCTTCCCTATTAAAATTGTCTTTTGAATTTGATTTCTCGGAATGAGTTGTACTCGGTGAGTTGTACCGTGGCTTATGCTTATGAGTATCACTTGATAAATCTATGTTTTTGCTAGTTTCTCCTTGGTACCTTTTGCAGATGGAGGCTTTTTAGGCACCGGATTTTCCACTGTTAACCACCAAGGTTTGAACCAATTTGACTTATTTTCTGTTCTCAGGGTCTTGCTTCAATGTGCGACATGCTCTCCATCTTGAAATCAACAAGGGATATGGTTCCATTGTCCTTCTTGAGAGACAATGTTTCTTAAATATTTCCAAGATATCTCGTCCAAGATGCATCTCTTGGGCACCATCATCAGATCCACGGTTCTCTATGGTGTCGAGGTTTGGGGACCTAATTTGCTTAAGACCGATTTCACTAGGATATAGAGACCCCAGAGCCTCCTAGAGTGCATCATTCGATGCAAATGCATAGTTCCCCAACACATTGTCCATGCATAGTTTGAGGTGCAACCTTTATGTATGGAGGGCATTTTTATAGTGATTCCTTTCCTTTACAAAGTTTAGATTTTTGGGGACTCGGGCTCCAATAAGGATTGCTACATGTATCTTGCACTTTGTTCCTATGAGGCCATTGCCTCAACATGCTCCCTTGTGCTGTTATGCCATTGGTTTTTAGAGGTGTCTTGGTTACTTTAGTGAGTGGCCATCTTGCCAGATCGTCTCCCCCATTTCATGTACTCTTTAGATACTCCAGGTCACCTCCTACTGTTTAAGTAGGACCTGAAATGGGTAGTCAAAGAGGAAATCTACAAAGAATATATCTAGGACACTTGGATCACACCCCTTAAGGGTCTTGGTCCTAAAATAACCTTTTACTCTGAGTAGTTTCTAGGGATGAGAGATGACCTTATTGTTAGACTTCTGTATATGCACAGACACTGGATGCATTCCCTTAAGATTCCCCTTGGTTAGTTTCTAATGCGCTTGCATCGGCTTTAGGTTGACATTGATCACCAAATTTTGTAGCTGGATAAGGTTTGCCAATTATGACAGTTTCAGGGGACCAATATGGAGAAGCATCTCATTTTTTGACGCCCTATCTACTATGAGATTACAGGAAGATACGATTGCCTCTATTAGGACTCGAGGAGCTCCCTCTCCACTTTCTTTTGCTACCCTGACCAAAGGTGGCTTGCTCTCTTCATGAAAGGTTCTCAAACATAGATCACTGTCTCTGTGTGCCTTGTCTTGGTTAGGAACCTTAAGGAGGTCACTTATTTTGTCTTGGTTGGATCGAGGCACCAAATGGAAAACTGAGATCCATTCCACTTTAGATTCTAGATTAATGAGACCTGAGGTTTCCTTTCAACCCTCCTTCTCTAATGCGTCGATTGACCTCCTCGAGACCCTTGAGGTGTTGTTGTTCTAGGTCCCATGACAAACACCACTAGCCCAATAGAGGGATTAGCTCTATAAATTCCTAGAGTCAGGGACTTTCTTTATAGAGCCTACTCTCTAGGACTGGTTGAGTTGCAAGTCTTCCATCCAAAGTTTTTTCTCCATGACCTTGGATGTTAGGAGAGCTAGACTTCCTTGTTCTTATGTTCCCCTAGGATCATGTGGCCAGGCCCCCTCGACCTCGAAGAGTCCCAAGAGGGCATTGTCCCTTTCCTAGTTATTGACTCCGATGAGGAGCTAACTTCCCGGTCCCCTCACATGGACTCAACAACTAACTCCAAGATGGCATGACATCTTGTTCTTTTGTATTGCACCCAGTTTCAACTTTTAACATTTATCTTGTACTTATACTTGCTCTTATAGTCTCTTTTAGATAGACGCTTAGATCCTTATTTTTATTTGCTTTCGATAGCATTGGTATAAGAGTTTCTTTCATACTACCACTTTGTACTTGCACTAATATACTCTTTTAGTCCCATTGATCTACTTTTCGTGTTCATTCATTGGACATTACTAAAATTATATTATCTTCTCCTTCGTTGTTTTACTTGATGAAATCCATCATGATCAATAACTTTTGAACTGGCTTGAGAAACATTAATCTTTCCAGTCAATTTTTTCTCTCCTACAACTTGCTTAGGGCATGATGCAACTAAATGACCAACTTCAAAACAAACTCTTCATCAAGATGCCATATTTTTGTATTCTAACTTGTGCCCACTTGTAATTACCTAAATTCAAGGTTATCTCCTTTGGTATCCCTTTACTCAAATGCATTTCTATGCAACTTGAGGCAAAGGTAAGGAGCCCCCTTTCTTCCCTTATTTCATCCAAGAAAATGAATTTGCCTAGCGAGTTACCCATTACTTTCAACACATCCAACTGTCATAGAGATATGGGGAGATTGAGGAGCCTCATTGTATAGGCCTTGTAGAAATAAACATATTTTCAAGGTCAAAATTTGAAACCAAGGTTTTAAAAATCAGAGTATACCTACCCTAGAACTAAGGTCCATCCTTTAAGACAAATTTTCTTTCTTCCAAATTTTTGAAGTAGACTATGAAAATACCCCTGGAACAAAAAAGTAACAATGAAAGCTTGGGTCTAGTTTGTTGAAAAACTGATGCATGCAGGTAAATTTAAAAAATTCACAGCATACAACCAACATACCAATACATCTGCATATATGAGGATCACTGAAAGTGAGACAATCACAGAGAGAACACGAGTATACCCTGGGAAACCCTCTTGGGGTAGAAAACCCAACCAAAACTTATCTTTAGATTCTTCAACAAAGTACAATACCAGTACAAGACTTTAGAGTAACTAGCTAGGACTTAGAGTGCTGAAACAATACCTCTGTTTCAACACTTACAAACTTCACAAATAGCTGAACTAACACTTACAGTAACAACTTGACAAAATCACCAAAAGATAACTGACTTTCCTTCTTGCTGTAGCAGACTTATGGCAACTTTAACATAGTGTTTGTAGCAGCCTTATATTAGCAAGGAACAACAAAAGACTTCAACAAGAATAGAGTGCTTGTATCAGCAGTATACTTCAACAACTAGCTGCCATATACCAACAGAAGACTCCAACAACTAACAACCATATACCAACAGAAGATTCCAGTAGATATCAGTCATATACCATCAAAATACATCAACAAATAGATGCCTTGCCTCAATAGAAGACTCCAACAAAACAAAGGTATCCAAATGTTAAGTGAATGCCCCTTTTTATAGGTTGGTTTGGCTGCCATAAGCAACCCCCTATGAATGTATGACAACTGTATAACCACTGTCATACCTGCCCTCCTTTGGCTGCCAAGAGTCACCTCCTAATGTTCCCAAGAGCCACCTTCTAAAGCTCCCAAGAGTCACCTCCTAATGCTCCCAAAGGTCACTTCCTTTGTCTCTTCTAGAGGCTGCCCTAAACTGCTATCTTAGGATTGTATGACCGCTGTATAACAACTGTCATACCACCACCCTAAGCAACCCCCTAAGCTGGCCACTCCAACTGCCCTAAGCAACCTCCCTAAGCAGCCCTCTTAGAGGTGCTATGAGGTTGACACATGGCATATGGTTCTCTTGGCATAAGGTTGACACTTGTCATGTGTTTGATGCTTGACATAAAGTTAACACTATATCAAAACTTTATTTACATGGTTAGTTACAATAGGGAAAATAGCTTCCAAAGCTATATAATTCAACACTCCCTCTTAGCAAGGAAGGTATTTTCCTAGTACCAACTGTTACATCCATTTGTCTTTACTTGGCTATTGACTTGTTGATCCATGTAGAATATGTTCATCAAGAGAAGTTTTGTATCCATAGATAGCATTGGGATCAATAGCATTTCTGGTGAGCACATTGATGTCATTACATGATTTTTATTCACTCAGTTCACCAAGAACTGTTTGTGCAATTCATGAAGAACTGTCCTACTAGCCATATGCTAGAGGAAGTTATACAGTTCACCAAGAACTGTCAATTGACCAAGAATTGTCTTACACAGTGCCAGTCCTTTTTCATACTAGTTAAGAATAAAATAGAATAGCCCACATCCTACCTGTAAATGACTTGCCCCGCTACTGTCACCAAAATTCCATATGCAACTCCTTACTCCCTCTTACGAGGGACCAGTCCAAGTTTGTCTCTGAAGTACTCAAACTTCACTTTTGACAGAGGTTTAGTTAACACATCTGCAACCTGCTCATTGGTAGCCACATAATGAAGCTTCACTGCTCCCTTTTCTACCACATCATGGATAAAATGATACTTGATTCCAATATGCTTTGATTTGTCATGAAACACAGGGTTCACTGGCAACTTTATGCAACTTTGATTGTCACAGCAAATACTAGTAGCATCTAACTCAATATCAAATAATCTTGAAAGTAATTTCCGTAGCCATACAACTTCAGTACATGCTAAACATGCTGCCATATATTCTGCCTTAACTGTACTGAGCACAACACTAGTTTGCTTCCTGCTAAACCATGAGATCATACCCGATCCCAAACTAAAACAACGTCCTGAAGTACTCTTACGATCTGTGACACTACTAGCCCAATCTGAATCAGGGTATGCCTGTAGTCTGAACTCACAATCTGCATCATACTTGATACCATACTCAATGGTACCTTTCAAGTATCTCATCACATGTTTTGTTGCGATCAAATGAACATGTCTGGGTTCAACCATATACTGACTTAAAGTGTTCACGACAAAACATATGTCTGGCCTTGTGTTCGTTAAATACATCAACGAACCAATCATTTGCCTATACAAAGTGGCATCCACTATTTCTGATGATCTTAATCTTTTTGTATCCAGGGACATACACTCTATATGCCTTTGATGTTTCGCTATATCCGACAAATATACCATTCTTACCTGAAGGATCCAACTTTGTCCTTTTGTCCTTGGGAATATGAATATACACTGGACAACCAAATATCCTTAGATGACTAACCTATGGAACTTCTCCAGAAAAACACTTCTTCTGGAGTTTTATTTTCAAGAACTTTATGAGGACTTCTGTTCTGTACATATACAACAATCATTGCTGCTTTTGCCCAAAGGTACATTGATAAGTCTTGATCATGAATCATGGCTTTAACTGCTTCCATAACTGATCGATTCTTTCTTTTTGCAACACCATTTTGCTTGGATTGTATGGAGTAGAAAGCTCCCTCTTAATCCCAACTTCTCTACAAAATTCCTTGAATTCACCAGATGTGAATTCTCCTCCGTTATCGCATCTTAAAACCTTTATTTTTCTCTCAGAAAGATTTTCAACAAGAGCTTTAAATTCCTTAAACTTACTAAAGACTTCATCTTTATTCTTTAAGAATTAAATCCAAGTTTTGTGAGAAAAGTCATCAATACAAGAAACATAGTAAACATACCCACTGAGTGAAGTGGTTGACATAGGTCCACACATATCTGAATGAATTAGATCCATAACTCCTCTTGCTTTACTATCATTGCTTGGAAAAGGCTTTTTCATGTTCTTTCCTTGTGCACATCCTTTGCACACACCATCATGGAACACTTGAATTTCTGGAAGGCCTTTCACCATCTTGTTGACAACTGGCAAGGCTTTATAGTGAATATGAGCGAACCTTCTATGCCACAGTTCACATGGGTTTATAGTACTGTGTACTAAGGCTTGATCTGGCTTTCCTTTTAACTTGTATAACACATCTTCATGTATACCAATTATAATAGCATCATCAATATTCTTTCCTCTCGGCCACATAAGAACTTGGCGATCGACAAAAGCTACTTGAAATCCTTTCTCTTCCAATCTTGAAATAGATAGGAGGTTCTTTTGCAGACCAGGTACATTTAAAACATTTTCCATTTTCAAATGTTTTCCTGAATCTAAGCTGTAAAAAGCATTCCCTATGCCCTTAATAGGATAGGAAGAGTTATCACCCAGTCTCACCTGATGAGAAGAATCTTTCTTAGTCAGATTTGAAAGAGAGTCTTTAAAACCAATCATGTGCCTGGAGGCACTGTTAATTTTAGAGCAACTATTAAGTTTCTTTTCAATTTACTAGATAACAATAGCATAGGTAGGATCATTGAGAGAAACACAGTCACAAGATACACAACATTTGTCCTGGGAACCCTCATGGGAGAGAAAACCCGACAAAAACTTCCTTAATATAGATAGCCAATACAATGCCAAGACAATAAACCAAAACACTAGAGAATATCCAACACTGAGCAATGCGCCTCTCTCTTCCTTTTTCTCCCACCTGCAGCTAACTGCAAACTTGCGCACTTGTTGACTGGAATGAGTCAGTGAATGAATGAGGCGCTAGCCTCTCTTATTTATATTAGCTGGCAGGTGCTAGGGAGGTGTCTCTTCACTGGGCAGGGCCGACTTCTTCACTTAGTGGTTAAAACCACTTTAATTAGGCCTGGGGCCGATTTCTTAATTTGCATGATATGATTAGGGTTTGACCAATCCACAAAAGGGGATTTGGTCATTTACAAAGCTCGACATGATCAATCCACAAAAGGGAATTTATCTAATTAATAATGACTCAATAATAAATAGAATACTCTTTGTAGTTACAATATTTCAACACTCCCTCTTAACAAGAAGGGTATTCTACAACATCATCAGGAGAGAGAGAGGGCAACAACATCAACAACATCTGGAACATTGACTAGCATATCTATAAATCATTGGAAGTTTTTCTCATCATCATTCATAACATGGAGCTGGAGTAGCATCATCATCATCTGCATCAACATGAATTAGTATAACACTAATACATCATCATCATCAATAACATCAATAACAACAACATCACCATCACAGCACAAAGGCTGGAGCAACAATATCATCATCATCATCATCATGGGGCAACAGAATGAGGCAGGTGTTACAACATTTTGTGGTACTCTGACAGTCCCTAAGGAGCTGCCCAAGAATCATAAGATTCCCTAGGATATAAAATCCTAACGGAGCTACCACGTGGTACTCTGACAGATCGTCCTTACCGGACCTTCGAGATCTGCCCAGGAATCATAAGATTCCCTAGGATTATAAAAATCCTAACGGAGCTACCACTACTGACCATAGCTAGCATATACATGCACAGGTACTCTGACAGACCATCCTTACCGGACCTTCGGGATCTGTCCAAGGATTATCAGTCCCCTAGGATATAAAATCCTAACCGAGCTACCCGCTATTGGTCAGGATACCATAGTATCATCAACATCACTCCCCCTTTCAAGGGAGGTCCTTTCGGACTATACTAAGCTTGTCTCGAAATTGCTCAAACTTTACACGAGACAGAGGCTTGGTCAACACATCTGCAACCTGCTCATCTGTGCCAACATATTGGAGCCTTTATGGCTCCCTTCTGCACCATATCACAAATGTAGTGATACCGGATTTCTATGTGCTTCGACTTGTCATGGAAGATATGGTTCTCTGTCATCTTTATGCAACTCTGGTTATCACATAGAATCACGGTTGCTTCCATCTCTAGATCAAATAGACCTGTCAACAACTTCCGTAGCCATATGGCTTCCCAACTGGCGGAACATGCAACAATGTATTCCGCTTCTGCTGTGCTGAGAGCATTACTAGATTGCTTCCTACTCTTCCATGAAGTCATGGCTGACCCCAAACTGAAACAACATCCTTAAGTGCTCTTTCTGTCAGAAACACTTCCAACACAATTTGAATCGGTATAACCAATCAGTCCGAAGTCTTGATCTCCATTGTAGCAGAGACCAAAGTCCAACGTACCCTTAATGTATCTCATCACATGTTTTGCAGTAACAAGGTGAACATGTTTGGGCTCTACCAGATACTGACTCAAGGTGTTCTCAACAAAACATATATCTGGCCTGGTGTTTGTTAGATACATCAACGATCCAATGATCTCTCTCTATAGCGTAGCATCAATCAATTCTGACGAAGTATCAACCAGGAGCTTCAACTTTGTTTCCACGGGTGTATTCATGGATTTACACTCCAACATATCAAACCTCTTCAATATTTCGACTGCATACTTCCCTTGGTTAAGGAAGATCTTCTTTGGGCTCTCCCAAACCTCAAGACCTAAGAAATAGTGCATTAGGCCTAGGTCTTTCATCTCAAATTTTGCAGCGAGCTTCTTCTTACAATCAATGATGAGCTTTTCTTCTCCAGTTAAGAATAAGTCATCCACATACAACAACAATATAACAGGCTCATCATTCATAGCCTTGAAGTAAAAGTTAGAATCAACTTTACTCTTGGTAAAGCCCAAGCTCGTCAGGAAACTGTCAATTCTTCCATACCAAGCTCTAGGAGCTTGCTTCAATCCGTACAGAGCCTTCTTCAACTTGCAGACATGTGTCTTTTTGTCTTCAACTTCAAACCCTTGAGGTTGTTCTATATACACTTCTTCTTCAATGACACCATTTAAGAAGGTTGTTTTCACATTCATCTGGTGTAACTTCCACTTCATCTTAACTGCAAGGGCTATGATGGTTCTGATAGAAGTGTATCTGGCTACAGGAGCAAACGTCTCTTCATAGTCAATGCCTTCCTTTTGAGAAAAGCCACGAGCTACAAACCTTGCTTTATATTTCTCAATACTTCCATCGACAACATGTTTTATTTTGTATAGCCATTTGGAAGATACCACATCTTTGCTCTTCGGTCTAGAAACTATTTCCCATAGATCATTCTTTATAATGGATTGGTATTCTTTTGTCATGGCATATGCCCATTCTTTCTTCTGAATGGCTTCTTCAAAGCAAGTAGGCTCCTTCTCTATGAGATCACACATCAAATCCATATAATTGGAGAATGGCTTAGGTTTCTTAACTTGTCTCATGGTTCCTTCGGGGGCACCATACTTCTCTCCATTTTGATTAAGTTCCCTTGCCCAAGCTGGCTTTCTCTTGTGAGAGATCTTCATCTGGGGAGGTTCTTGAGATTCTATCATATCATGATCTTCATGAATCTCATCATTGGGGGAAACTGTGGCTTCCCTCACTGGTTCTGCAACTCTGGGAGCTATAGGTTCTTCTTTATATACTTCTTCAAGCTGGCATCTCCTTGATTTCTTGAGTGCTGCATCTTCATCAAAGGTTACATCTCTGTTGATCTCAATATGATAATGGTAACTTGGAATGTCAATTCTGAAGGCCTTAAAGACCTCACAGTATCTAACAAATATTCCCTTCTTTCCTGAAGGGTCCAACTTGGTTCTCTTTTCTTTCGGAATCTGTACAAACATTGGACAACCAAATATTTTGAGATGGCTTACTTCTGGATTCTTTTCGGAGAACATTTCTTCGGGGGTTTTGAACCCAAGTGCACTATGGGATAATCTATTTTGTACATACACTGCTGTTCTTGCTACTTCTGCCCATAAGTGCATTGGAAGATCTTGATCATGGATCATAGTCTTCACTACTTCCATTATAGTTCTGTTCTTTCTTTCTGCTACACCAATTTGTTGAGGATTGTAGGGAGTGGTGAGCTCCCTCTTAATCCCGACATCTCTGCAAAAGCTTACAAACTCTTTTGAGGTGTATTCTCCCCCATTATCTGACCTGAGTATCTTGATTTTTCTTTCAACAAGATTCTCTATCAAGGCTTTGAATTCCTTGAATTTCCCAAACACTTCATCTTTTGATTTCAAGAAGTAAACCCAAGTCTTGCGAGAATAGTCATCAATAAATGATACATAGTATACATACCCACTAAGAGAGGTGGATGGCATTGGGCCACATACATCTCTGAGTGGATGAGCTCCAAGACTCTTTCTGCTTTACTATCGCTCTTCGGGAAAGGATTCTTGATGTTCTTTCCTTGTGCACATCCCTTGCACACACCTTCATGATCAACCTTGAAATATGGTAGACCTGTAACTGCCTTGCTCACATATGGTAAGGCCTTGTAGTTGATGTGAGCTAGTCTTCTATGCCAATGTTCACATGGACTTTCAATGGAGTGAATCAAGGCTGCATCTGAGTGACCTTTTAATTTATACAGGCCACCTTTTCCTGTTCCAATAACAATTGCATCTTCTATGGTTTTTCCTTTAGGCCACATGAGGACTTCACCATCTATAAATGCAACCCTGAAGCCTTTCTTATCTAAAGCTGAGATAGAAAGCAAGTTCTTCGTCAAACCTGGTACATATAGTACATTCTTCATCTTCATTGGGGTCCTTGAATCAAGTTTGTAATTAGACTCTCCTACTCCTTTGATAGGGTACTAGTAATCATCTCCAAGTGTAAGGCTAGAGAGAATGTCTCTTTGACCTGTC
Source organism: Picea glauca (assembly GCA_000966675.3). NCBI lineage: Eukaryota > Viridiplantae > Streptophyta > Pinopsida > Pinales > Pinaceae > Picea > Picea glauca. The sequence goes on from JZKD02S2172662.1 coordinate 16,508, forward strand.
ATGTGCTTGGAAGCACCACTATCTATGAGCAACGTATCCTCACCAGGTGACACTGATCCTGAGAGGGCAGAGATTAAGATAGTCTTCAATATTTTCTTTAATCATTTTTGTGGGTGGCTCTTCATCTTCAACTGTATGGGCATGGTGCCTTTTGTTCCTCTTCTTGTATTCTTCTCTTCTAGCTGGACAATTCTTAGCAATATGTCCCATCTTGTCACAATGGTAACATTGGTAGGATGAGAAATCCTTTTCTCTTCTTTGACCTTTCTGAAACTTCTGGAACCTCCTTGGAGGGTGAGATTCTTTATGGATGAATTTATTTGGGGAGTGAGACTCGTTATGTGGGTGGGTCTCCTTCTTGAATTGAGGCCTTCTCTTTCCTCCTTTAGTATGAGTAGCTAGAGCTTGATCGTCATACCCTAATAGTACTGCTTCTCGGTTAGCTACTCTTGCTTCTTCTTGAACACATTCTTCCCAAAGACTGTCAAATTGTAGTTTTTCCTTTCTGGCACAAATGGTTTGGATGAATGCATCC
>JZKD02S2172662.1:17092-42193 GCA_000966675.3 Picea glauca
GGGTATCTCCAATTGCTTCTAGCTGTTCCTTGAATTGAGAGATTCTAGAGAAATATTCATGAACTGTTTCTCCTTTCTGCATCTTTGTATTCTTGAGTTGAGTTCTCAAGTTCATATTCCGGTTAATGTTTCTTCCTTCATACAATCTGGTTAGGGCATCAAACATTTCTTTTGGAGTATTCTTAGATGCCACTTGAGGGATCAAGTGATCTTTGATAGAGTCTGCAATGATTCTTTTGGCCCTAACCATGTCCTTCTGGTACTTTGCTTTGGCTGTAGCATCTGTGCGTTCTGGTACATTTTCTTTGATGAATCTTGCTAGGTCATTCTCTTCAAGAATGAGTGCAATCCTATACTTCCAGGCACGAAAGTTATCCACACCTTCTAACTTGTCAACAAGCTTGGTGCTTGTAGACATCTTGATCTGAAGATGGGAAAATGACCAAAAAAATGAAAGTGCTCAGAGTTTAGATTTGAACTTACCAGGAGGTGTGCTTGGCTGAGGTGAGTAGCCTGGTGCAGTCGGTTTTTTGAAAATCCAACTTTTACCCCTTGAAACAGAGCTTGCGCAATTCTGGACTGGTACTGGTTATGGTTTCCCGGTTTTCTGGTACCAGTGAAAACTAGGGTTTCACTTTCCGGGAGTTCTGTCCACTGGAAAAGTGTGCTCAAGCTGCCAATGAGCTCTCTAGGCTAGGGCGAGCTTCCTTGATGAGTTTTAGGCTGAAATTCTCTTCCAATAAAAAGCCCTAAATTTCTTGTACGACAACAATGACGTTTTTGCTTATCCAGTGAAAGGTGCTCTCTTTAGCTTAGCTCTGATACCATGTTAATTTTAGAGCAACTATTATGTTTCTTTTCAATCTACTAGATAACAATAGCATAGGTAGGATCATTGAGAGAAACACAATCATAAGATACACAACATTTATCCTGGGAAACCCTCATGGGGGAGAAAACCCAGCAAAAACTTCCTTAATATAGATAGCCAATACAATGCCAAGACAATAAACCAAAACACTAGAGAATATCCAACACTGAGCAATGCACCTCTCTCTTCCTTTTTCTCCCAACTGCAACTAACTCCAAACTTGCGCACTTGTTGAGTGGAATGAGTGAGTGAGTGAATGAAGCGTTAGCCTCTCTTATTTATATTAGCTGGCAGGTACTAGGAAGGTGTCTCTTCACTAGGCATGGCCGACTTTTTCACTTAGTGGTTAAAACCACTTTAATTAGGCCTGGGGTCGACTTCTTAATTTGCATGATATAATTAGGGTTTGACCAATCGACAAAAGGGGATTTGGTCATTTACAAAGCTCGACATGATCAATCCACAAAAGGGGATTGATCTAATTAATAATGACTCAATAATAAATAGAATACTCTTTGCAGTTACAATATTTCAACAGGCACCACTATCCACAAGCCATGTTTCATCATCATAATTTACTGAATTAGTAAGAGCTGCTACCAAAACATACTCTTCATTTGAATCTTCTTTTCTTTCTCTCTTGAAAACAGGGTCATCATCTTCAACAATATGAGCATGATGTCTTTTGTTTTTCCTCCTTTCTTTGACCTCTTTTATGAGAGGACAATCTCTGGAAAGATGTCCCAGCTTTTCACAAGAGAAACATTTGAGTTTAGAATAGTCTCTCTTACCTTTCTCAAATTTTCGAAACTTCTTCTGTGGAGGACAGTTTCCCTGTCCTGAAATGGGCTGCAAGAGCTTGATCTTCATCATCACTTAGCTTTTCTTCTCTTGCTCCTAGTCTTGCTTCTTCTTGGACAAAGTCTTCCCACAACCTGCTAAACTTTGTTAACTTACTTCTTGAACAGATTCCTCTTATGAAAGAGTCCCATGACTTCATAAGTCCATTTAGAGTAGTCATTACTAACTCAGCTTCTTCAACTGAGTCACCGATAGCTATAATTTGTTCATTAATCTGAGAAATTCTTGTAAAGAAGGCATGAATAGATTCAGACTTCTGCATGTTTGCATTTTTGAGTTGAGTCCTCAAAGCCATCTTCCTGTTTATGTTCCTTCCTTCATATAGACGAGATAGAGCATCAAACATCTCTTTGGGAGTCTTCAAGGATGATACATGAGGAATAAGATGGTCTTTTATAGAATATGCAATTATTCTCTTTGCCCTTATCGGATTCTTCTTGTACTTACCTTTAGCTTGTACTTCCTCGTGTTCTGCAACCTCTTCCATAACATAATTTGATAAGTCATTTTCTTCCAGAACAAGGGATATTTTGTACTTCCATGCTCTGAAGTTATCAGGTCCCTCAAGTTTCTCATCAAGCTTAGTGCTTGACATCATCTTGTCCTTGTTTTTGACTTCCTTCAAAAACTGAAATACTGTAGTCTCCTTTACAAATCTAATTACTCTCTGCATAAATGGTTTCTTTCAGGGAAGCTCTAATACCATGTTGAGCAACTGATGCATGTAGTTAAAGTTAAAAAATTTACAGCATACAACCAACATATCAATACATCTCTGCATATATGAGGATCACTGAAAGTGAGACAATCACAGAGAGAACACAAGTATACCCTGGGAAACCCTCTTGGGGTAGAAAACCCAGCCAAAACTTCTCTTTAGATTCTTCAACAAAGTACAATACCAGTACAAGACTTTAGAGTAACTAGCTAGGACTCAGAGGGTTGAAACAATACCTCTGTTTCAACACTTACAAACTTCACAAATAGCTGAACTAACACTTACAGTAACAACTTGACAAAATCACCAAAAGATCACTGACTTTCCTTCTTGCTGTAGCAGACTTATGGCAGCTTTAACACAATATTTGTAGCAGCCTTATATCAGCAAGGAACAACAGAAGACTTCAACAAGAATATAGTGCTTGTATCAACAATATACTTCAACAACTAGCTGCCATATACCAGCAGAAGACTCCAGCAACTAGCAGCCATATACCAACAAAAGATACCTGTAGATATTAGTCATATACCAGCAAAATACTTCAACAAACAGATGCTTTGCCTCAGCAGAAGACTCCAACAAAACAAAGGTATCCAAATGTTAAGTGAATGCCCTTTTTTATAGGTTGGTTTGGCTGCCCTAAGCAACTCCATATGAATGTATGACAGCTGTATAACAATTGTCATACTTGCCCTCGTTTGGTTGCCAAGAATCACCTCCTAATGTTCTCAAGAGCTACCTCTTAAAGCTCCGAAGAGCCACCTCCTAATGCTCTCAAAGGTCACTTCCTTTGTGTCTTCTAGAGGCTGCCCTAAACTGCTGTCTTAGAATTGTATGACCGCTGTATAACAACTGTCATACCACCACCCTAAGCAGCCCCCCTAAGCTGGCCACTCCAACCACCCTAAGCAGCCCTCTTAAGCAGCCTCCCCAAGCTGGCCACTACAGCCGCCCTAAGTAACTCTCTTAGAGGTGCTATGAGGTTGACACGTGGCATATGGTTGTCTTTTGCATAAGGTTGACACTTGTCATGTGTTTGATGCTTGACATAAAGTTAACACTATATCAAAACTTTATTTACATGGTTAGTTACAATAGGGAAAATAGCCTCCAAAGCTATATAATTCAACATAGTTTTCTTGAATCTAAGATACTACATTATTTTTGAAGGGCCATATGCCATTAAATCTCCAAATCGAAGCATTCTAATGATTCCACTACATATTTTAAATTTATTATAAATTCAAAGGTTTCTTCCCAATTTTCTACCGAAAACTTGGTAGATTTTGGCTCTAGTTGAGAATGAAAAGATCTTTCTACTTGCCTCACCACATCTTCAAAGGTATGTTGTCGTTGCACTTGAGGTTCACATGGATTAGCAAATTACAGTTGGGAGGAATTTTCTATGTAGATTAAAAAACAACCTTGTAAGTATAACCAAATCGAAGCATTCTAATGATTCCACTACATTTTTTAAATTTATTATTAATTCAAGGGTTTCTTCCTAGTTTTCTATCGAAAAATTGGTAGATTTTGGCTCTAGTTGAGAATGAAAAGATCTTTCTACTTGCCTCACCACATTTTCAAAGGTATGTTGTCGTTGCACTTGAGTTTCACATGGATTAGTAAATTACAGTTGGGAGGAATTTTCTATCTATATTCAAAAGCAACCTTGTAAGTATAACTCTACAACGCGATTACAACATCGGTTGAAATACTGATGGGTGGACTTTTGACCTTAATAGTTGAAGTGGATCTTGTCAATTTTGGGGTAAATAGGCTCAACCCAGACTGAGAGGTTGCCTAATCATTCCCTAAAGCTACCTTCTCTTGAGATGATCTTGAGGGCTTCATGGAGGGCAAGGAATGACATGTTTCTAGATTGCACTTTGGTTCGCTATACTTCTGCTCTTTTTTTGAAGTATTATATGTATTAGAGACAAGCTATTTGTTACTAATTGCATATGATTGAATATGCCATATGGAGAAAGATAAGATAAGATAAGATAATTTTATTAATGTTCGACGAATGACCACAATAAGTAGTTCAATGGGACTTGAAAGTACATCCACTTTTGTTACATGGTGGGAGTGAAAAAGAAACTCCTATTGCTACTCTCCATCAAATGCAGAAAGAGAGCTAAATTCAAAGCTATAAAGGGTACCAAATAAGTGCAAAAACAGAAAAAACAAAACCATGACAATTAGAAAGGACATCAAGTTGCATTGGAACTAGAGGTTGAGGCCTGATGAGGGGAGAGAGAAGAAGGCTCCTCAACGAAGTTGTTAATCATTGTGAATGGGTCGATGCACTAGTTGAGAACGTTGTTTGGAGAGTACCTTTGGCGAGGGGGATTGGTTGTGTAATCTTGGGAGGAGGTCCATCACTTCGAATGTCTAATGTTGGGAGGGAGGATCTCCAAATAAAGGATTGGCGACGTGGGTGAACTTGTAGAGTGGCATTTTGCGTTGATAGAGTCCAACTCAGGAGCCTCCTAGAGTTGATCAATGCGTTGGTATGATGGTGTCTATCTTGGGGTTTGGTCTTGGAGCTCCTCAAAAGTCTCGTGGAAGTTGGTCAACTGGCTGAGAAGGGAGGTTGAGAGGAAACCTGCGACCTCACTAATCTGATATATGGAGTGGTATGGCCTTTGTTTGTCATTTGCTACCTCGTGTGCACTGAACAATAGGGGAGAAAGAGGTGATCTTCTTGATGGGCTCTCGTTGGGAAGGCCCACACAAGGATTGCGATCTATGTTTGAAAATATTTCTTATGAGAAGCGCTAGGTATCTCTAGTTTGCATAACGCAAAAATGTGGAGAGGAAGCCACATGAGTCTTGATAAAGGTAGTGAAACCTCCCTTTGATCTCACAATAGATGGGACATTTGTAGATGAGATGCTCCTACAATTTAGTCTCTTGAAAGTGGCATAGTTGGTAAATCCTATTTGGTTGTGGGATTTGGTGATCAATCTCAGAACGAGGCCAATGAGAGCCAACCTGAAAGTGGCTAAGGGGGGATCCTGATGCTGTGCATTCAATGTTTTCATGTATATGTAGGCCTAGAAGTAAGGTAATTTCTCAGCTGCATGAAGTGCTTGAAATAAAAAGCCATCTTGGGGTAAGGTCCCTTAGGGGGTGTGATCAAAGTGACCTGCATGTACTTGCGATAAATGTCCTCTCTAATCATCTGGATGAGGTCATGCTTAGACTAGAAATGGTGACCTAGAGTGTTTAAAGAGTACTTGAAGGGGGAAGGCGATTAGGAGAGGTGGCCACCTACTAAAGTTACTTGGAAGCCTTTGAAAGCCAGAAATGTATTTGTTGAAGGGGACATGCAGAGGCAATAGCCTCAAAAGAGCAAAGAGCAAGGTAAGGGTATTGATCCCTACTAGGAGCAGAGTCTCCTAGAGTCCAGATTTTGTAAAGAAAAGAGACAAGTTTGAAGATGACCTTGAGTTGCATATAGATATAAGGGATTATATCATGTGTAATAAAATCTCCAAGTCTTGCATAAGATCACGTACTTAAAGTTTTCAGGGAACCAAATATTTTAACAGTTTGTATGTGAGGTCATGCAAATTGAGAATCTTATTGTGAATTTGGTATCTTTCAGTTAGGGAGAATCTAGGCGTTTATTTCTACTCTGTTGTGGACCCGTGCCATATTTTTCAATTGGAGATATCCAAGCCCAAAGGGATGTTTCAAACCTTTTGATTTCATGAGGCTTTTTTACATATTGTGAAATAATTTTTTGTTAACTAAGCAGGCATGGATATTTTTTCACTGACCATATCATTGGAGATGTTGCAACACTTTTATCCTATCCAAAGTTTATGACCATATAATTTTTTAAAGATCAAAGTTACAATTGATCGACATGTAAGATAGCTATTGATCCTTTGGTCCTCACTTATCAAGCCATCTATTTAGGCAACCTCTTACACACATTGATAAGGAAATGCATGTTTAAAAAGTATGCGGCTTTGCTTAGTCAAATGTGTGATGTATACTTAATTGCCTTAGAGGGATAATAGATAATTGTCCAAACAACCCCTAACCTATGCAATAAAACACATTTTGGAATAAAATATAACATGTCTTCTTTCTATCCTAATCTTTTCCTCTCTCCTATTATTTGTTCCCACATATTAGAGTGTTATCAGTGTCAATCCAATATTGGATTCTCTCTTGGCTTGCTCAACCCACTCAGGACCTCCCCTCACTTAAGGAAGACAACATCACACCCTTGGCTTGTGATATTTCATCATAGTATGAATCTTTGAAATTACAAGATGTTGAATTTGTTTATGTTCCTACTTTATGTCTCCAACAAAGCATTTGAAGGAGAAATTCATAGTTTGTTGACAAACCTCTGTTTGTGTAAGTTGAGAGCCAACGTGTTGTGGAAATTGTCCTGTTGACAATGAGCATTCTCAACAAGCAAACATTGACTAGTAACATTTATTGATTACCATCTATTTGTGACTTGTCTTAGTGGATAAGGGCGTCTCAGGGCATCGTATTTTTTATTGTGAGCTGCTTTGGCCCTATATTTCACGCCTGTAACCCATAGTAGGGACAAAAACCCATTTTGGTTTGAAGACAACCTCACTTGCTTGTAGGCTTGTGAAAGTTGTTCACAATTTAAGTCTCTTAGATGTTGACAAAGGGTGAATTTGTATCCATTCCTAGCTCACATCTTTAGGAGATTCTTTGAAGAATGACTTTGTTGTTTGTTGACTAGTCTATGTTTGTGGAAGTTGAGAGTGAAGGCATAGTGGAAATCATCATTATCATTTATTTGTGACCTATGTCTTTGTGGCCAAGTACATCTCAAGGTGTCCTCATGTTTTATGTTTGTGGGCTTCTCTAGTCCTAAATTCCTTGTTCGTAACCTACAATAGGTGGGAACACCAAATTTAGGTTTGAAGAAGTGTTTGTGGGATCGCTATTCTCCAGTGAATATTTCAATCTATGGGAGTCCCTACTTCTCTGGCTTTATTTTTCTTGCTCGACACCTACAATAGGTATGGAAACCAATTCCACGTTCACAGAACTATTGGTGGGACCTCCATTCTCTAGTGAATATTTCATTTGTGGGATTCTCCTGTTGTGGGATCTATTGGGGATTGGGTGTAACCTAATACGAAACAAATAAACAAAACTGCAGATAATCGAGAAGGAATAACTTCAAAAAAGATCGGTGGTGTCTAATGACACCGTTACAACACTTAAGCACAGTGCATTGTGATCAAAACATCACAATGCATATTGAACATCTTCACACATGTTCACTTCACGATATCACCCACTGATAATGATCCATCGAGTCCTCTATTTATGGTCTCAAGATTTAACCAACTTCCTAGAAATTGAGGAGATCTTGTCCACATACAACTGTCGGTGGTTAGAGTTGACTTTGTCAAATCCGCGTTGTGTAGTCGGCTCGTCAAGGATGCTCGATCGAACCATCCATGCATCCAATTCGTAGTCAATTGCTCGGCTGGTCGATCCATTGACCGATTGTCTTCGATTGTTGATCGACTGTCCGATAGACAAACTTGTCGACTACTCGATCGACTGATGTAGATGTCTGGTCGATCTCCCGACCGACTGTTTCCAGTGTGACGAACCATCAGAACCTGAGGTTCCAACACCCCGCCATCAACACACAACTCTGGAGATTCAGGAGGTGAAATTAAGTCAGCAGGACAACCCTCCCATAATTGCCGCTTCCTGAATCCCAAGCATCGAACAAAGCTCGACAATCTTAGCTTCAGACAAAGGTTTGGTAAAGATGTCAACAATCTGATCATCTGTGATGCAGTATATAGGAGTGACAACTTTCTCTTGAATTCATTGTCTCAAATAGTGAGCATGGAGCTTAACATGCTTCATTTTATATGTGCAACATGGTTGTCAACGAATTGAATCGCACTCTGATTGTCACATTAGATTATAGTCGATTTTTGTACATGAAACCCAAGTTCACTTGAGAGTTGGCAAATCCAGATTGCCTCTGTACCTGCTTTGGCTGCTCCACGACACTAGACTTCTGTAGTCGACAAAGAGACTACCTTCTGTTTCTTGCACGAACAAACCAACGGTCCAATGTTGAAGTAAAACAGATAGCCAAAAGTGGATTTCCAATCATCATTGTCGTCTGCCCAGTTGGAGTCGGTGAAGCTGACTAACGAATCTGAACTTTGACAATATTTGATACCAAGATGAGTGGTACCCTTGAGATAGTGAACAATTCTTTTGACAACTTTCCAGTGGCTTTCTCTGGGGTCTTGCTTAAACCGAGAAACCAAACTAAGAGCCAAAGAAATGCCAGGTCGACTGTGAGTAAGATAAATAAGATTGTCGACCAGTTGTCGATAGAGAGTAGCATCGACTTTGGGAGACTGACAAGTTTTACTTAGCTTAACTCCAGATTGAAAAGGAGTAGCACATGGCTTATAGTCTACCATCTTAAAACGTGTCAAGAGATCCATTACATATTTAGATCAAGAAATGAAAAAACCATTAGACGGTGGTATTACTTGAAGACCCAAAATATAGTGCAAAATAACAAGATCTGTAATATCAAAGGAGTCAACAAGTTGTTTCATCAATCTAAGAATGAGATCAATGCTATTGCCAATTATGACAAGGTCATCAACATATACAACAATAATCAAAGTATTTCCATGAGTATGGAGTACATATAAACTGTGATTAGTTTCACAAAGTTTGAAACCAAGATGAAGAAAGAAATTGTCGATCTTAGCATACCAAGCTTTGGGAGCTTACTTCAAAGTTCAAACCATAAAGAGACTTTTGAAGTCGACAAACAAGGTTAGAATCTGTCACAAAGCTAGAAGGGTGTTCCATAAAAATTTCTTCAGAGAGTTCGCCATGAAGAAAAACACTCTTCACATCCATCTGGTGGATCTTCCATCCAAAATGAGCAGCAAGGGAAATAATCAGTCGAACAAAATTCATATTTGCAACAGGGGCAAAGGTCTCAGTGTAGTTGATGCCTTCTTGTTGAGAAAAGCCTTTCGCAACCAAGTGAGCTTTATGACGCTCAACAACACCTTCAAAGGTAAATTTGCTCTTGTAGACCCATTGACACATCATAATGTTCTTCCCTTGAGGTTGGGAACTAAATCCCAAGTTTGATTCTTCAGAAGAGAATCCATCTCAGTCTGCATAGCCTGTTCCCATTCAGGTTGTCCTTGTGCATCTGAGTATGTAACAAGATAATTAGTTTCAAGCACACGAGTCATCAAAGTAACGCTGGCATGCTAATTCTGACTACGAGTTTGTCGGCCTAAAGGAATATTGCCGACATCAGGACCAATGACATCAATTGTCTTAGCAACCCATCTAGGTAGGAAAGAAAAAGGTGAACTAATGCCCATTGTAGAAGGTTGACCAAAAGTCAGAACAATTTCAATCGAAGGAGATGGTGGACTAGTCGAAACAAAAATCGACTGACCAGTCGACTCGGGAGGAGTCGACGACCCAGTCGAAACAGGAACACAGTTCAATTGTCTAGTAGAAGGACCGAAAAATAGAATAGGAGAGCCATTGTCGGAAACAACATCAAAGGGACCATCTTGTAATAAACCAGAGGAGGCATTCAACAACTTTATGCTAGAAGACTTCTCATCAAACCATACATTCCATCTGATAATGATTTGTTGTTTGACAGAGTCAAACGGTCGATAGGCTTTAGACTCTTCAGAGGAGCCCATCATGATGCAAGCATGACTCTTTGCATTCAATTTCTTTTTGCAATCATCGAAAATATGAGCCCAAGCAATGCATCCAAACACACAGAGATGGTTGACAAAGGGCTCAATTCGAAATACAGAGCAACAGATACTTTGTAGAATAGAAAGCAACGCCATTCTGGTGAGGGGTATGAGGAATTGACTGCTGCCAGTCACAACCAGATCGAACAAGGTATTCTTCTCGATATTTTCCCCAATTGATATATTCGAGTCCAAAAACATTTGCTTGTATTGTTCAAAAGGTCGATTCACATACTCACCACCATTGTCTGATCTTAGGCACTTGATGGGTCGACCACATTGCTTTTCAACAAAGGCCTTAAATTCCTTGAACTTTTGAAAAAGGTTCTTGTTTTTCAAGAAATAAACCTAAGTGAAACGAGAGAGATCATCAATAAAGGTCAAAATATACCTTGCACCTATAATGGAAGGTAGATTATGCAACAAAGATCATTGTGAACCAACTCCAGGAGGTTTCGTGCTCGCCATGCTTTGCCAGAATTGAAGGGTACCCGATGATGCGTACGCAACACACATCCTCTATAGACTCTATCGGGGGGAAAAACTTTAGGTAGACTAGCAACCATATTTTGTGTTGCTATCGACTGCAAACTTCGAAAATTTAGGTGTCCGAGTCGTTGATGCCAAATTCAATTTCGTTCATCAACGTCAGTAAAAAGAGCAGTTGTTTCAAAGTCGAGTTGAGTTGAGTTGTGTCACAAAACTTGTACAAACTGTCCTTTGGGTCGAGAAACCCTCTGAATGACAATCAAATGACCTTTCTTCAGATCTTTGACAAAGAAACGATTTGGCTAGAATTCCACAATCTTACCTGTCTGTGATAATTGAGAAACCAACAACAAATTTGAACTGAGATTCGACACATGATATATGTCGACAATATTTCCTTGTCGACAAAAAACATCACCACGATCAACAATGTCGAGAGCAAAGCCATCAACAACATAGATGTTTCTCTCCACAACTTTATCCAAGGACGTGAACAAGGAAGCATCCTTAGCCATATGATGAGTGCAACCAGAATCGACTACCTATTCATTCTGCGTAGAATTAGAAAGCAATGCTTGAGAAGTTTCGACTTGGAAGGTGAAATTATTAGCAGGTCAATGAACAACCAACACGTCTCCTTCAAGTCTCTTGACCTTCTCCTCTAAGTCGTCTCTCTTCTTGTAGCAGTTTCTCTCCACATGTCTAGTCTTTCCACGGTACTGACATGTCTTCTTCTTTCAATTCTTCCGAGGTGCATCAACGTGCCCTTTAGTTTTCTGGTCGAGGCATTATGGTCTTTGTATAGGGGTATCAAACCGTCCTCTTTCCTTCTGATTCACCTTAACCTTTCCCTTGAGCAAGTGAGCTTGATGTTTGCCACCAAGCTTGCCTTCATCAAGCAATCTATGTTGATCATTAATCAGTAAGCCATAGAAAACTTCAAAGGTATAATCCTTACCATCTTCCTTGCATGCCTGCTAGTTGGTGTAGAAAGTAGAAACGAACACGTCGAATGGTGTTCTCAGATTCATCAGGACCAACTCAATGAGTTGTCTGTCTTTCTTTTGATAATTCTTTCCGTATTCGTCCAATTTCAACTGCAGTTCTTTCACACACGCCAAATAGTCCTCAATTCTATCGAAAGAATGAGGATCGAGAGAGATCAACTATTTCTCCAATTGCATGACATGGCTTTCAGCGACTTTGTTGAACACAGACTTTAGCTTCTTCTAGACTTGATGAGGGCAGTCGATTTCGTTGGTATGAAATCGAATCTCTCGTGAGATATAGGTCGTGATGATCGTCACAGCCTCATCCTTCTTTCCGTCAACATGGGACTTCATCTGATCGTCTGTCGGATATGGAATTGCAATCTTCATATATTGCCATAGTCCCTTACTCTTCAATAAGGTTTCCATATCTGGTGCCCATATAGCATAATTTGATCCATTCAAAACAACAAGATCGATCTTTGAAGCCATATTCGATATCTAAAGAAATCCGATTTGTTTCCAAGGGTTACAGTCAACAAATCATTGGCCCAGAGTCAAACACAAACATATCCAACTCAACAAGATTTGCAGACAACATGCAAGGTCTAAACTAATCGCTCTGATACCATGTTGGGGATTGGGTGTAACCTTATACGAAAAAAATAAGCAGAACTGCAGATAATCGAAGAGGAATAACTTTAGAAAAAGATTGATGGTGTCTAAAGACACCATTACACCATTACAACACTTAAGCACAACACATTGTGATAACAATGCATATTGAACATCTTCACACATGTTCACTTCACGATATCAGCCACGGATAATGACCCATTGGGTCCAATATTTATAGTCTCAAGATCTAACCAACTTCCTAGAAATTGAGAAGATCTTGTCCACATACAACCGTGAGTGGTTAGAGTTGACTTCGTCAAATCCACACCATCTTTTCGGCTCGTCAAGGATGCTCGACCCGATCATCCATGCATCCAACTCGTAGTCGATTGCTCGGCTAGTCGATCCACCGAATGACTGTCTTTGACTGTTGGTTGATTGTTCGATTGACATACTTGTCGACTACTCAACCGACTGATGTAGATATCCAGTCGATCGCCCGATTGACTGTTTCTAGCTGTTGGTCGACCGCTCGATTGAGTGTTTACAGCTGTTGGTTGACCGCCCGATTGACTGATTCCAGGAGAAATACGATGAACCATTGGAACCTGAGGTTCCAATGGGATCGTGTCTCAACTTAAGCAAGTAATACTTTATTGAAAATTTATTTGTATATTATCTTGGGTGAGTATATTTCTACAAATGCCACCCAAGAAGAACACATAGTCTAAGACACCTTCCAAGAGGAAATTAGTTGAAGGGTTGCCGAAACATTGTCTTAGCAAGGACAAATTCCAATAAAAGTTGACACAAGATATGATGGCTAGTCAACAATTGAATCAAAAGATGATGCAAAACAAATTGACCAACTTTCAACAAATGTTGGGGCAGGTCTAGAAAAATGTGAGGCCAAGGTCTTCACTGACATTTAGACTAGATACACAGATTTCATTTGGACAATTCAATGGGATAGTAAAATGCAAAAAGTTGGATGACTGGTTGCAAAGCTTAGAAACCTTAAATGCAACAACTGGACAATGTAGAAAAGATGATACTAGCAAAAGTCGATATGGAACATCAAGCCTTAACGTGGTGGTAGGCTCATGTATATGGCATTGAACCAATTCAAATTTGCATCCTATGCAAACCTAGACATGCTTCAAGCAAGCAATGCAAGAAAAATTTTACTTGATTGGGTACAAGGAGGAAATCGTGAAGTAATAGCTACACTTATGGAAAGTCTATGATAAAAGCATTTGACAATATATCGATAGCTTCAATTACATGGCGATCATGTTGGAAGTGCAAGACTTGAGTGAGGTTCTCTGACTCAAATTTATTGGAAGACTCTTCATCAATACTCAAAGAGAAATGAATGTGTTTATTGTTAACTCAGAGCATGCTTTCCAAGTAGCACTCAAGGTGGAGGTCAAGCTATAGAAGAAAGTTTCCAAACCCCTGTCATCTAAACTAGGAAAGTTCTCCAAACCTTCTCTTTCAAATGTTGTCTCTTTTAATTCTTCACAGCAGTAAGAAAATTCTCTAATTGAGTAGTCCCTAAGTCAAGTAAATGGTAAAAAGAAGAAAATATTGTTGTTCTCACAAAACATATGGACAAAGATGATATTGTGTGTCTTGTTCAAAAAACCCTCAAGTATACAACCTTGCTTGCAAAAAGTAGAGAATGACACTTGAAATCTTCGAAGGATCTCCAAGCAAATAAAATCCCCAAACTATTGTCTGTAGTAACATAAATAAATCTAATCCACAACTTGGTTAATGATGGCAAATTACTCACCAAACAACATGGAGGCTCTCTTTACACATATCTGTGAAATAAAAAACAAATAGTGCAATGTAGAATAGACAACAAAAGTCAAAAGAATGTTGTCTTTGAAGATTTGGTCACTGTCGTTGACTTGCTTGTAGTTCCACACCCATAACCATATAAACTTGGGTGGGTTAGAGAAGGCGTCGAGTTGGTTCTTGTAAACAATGTGTGTAGTCACATTTTCCATAGAACTCATTATTGATAATGTATAGTCTGACTTTACTCCTATGGACTGTGCTAGGTTACTATTATGAAAGCCCTATCAATATGATCGAAAAAGCACATTATGACGTCTTAAAAAATGGTTATTGGTTGCAAAAAGAAAATAAAACCTACAAGCTTAAGCCCCCTCCAACAACTTGATTATTGAAGATTAAGTTGGTAGTGATTGCAAAGCAATTCCTACTTTGTGTTGTGCGCCAAGATTGAAAGTAGATAAGATAAGATAAGAAAGATTTATTAATGTCCAACAAATGACCACAAATAGGTCAATGGGACTACTAAGTACAACATTGTGGGATACAATGTGGGAGTGCAAAGGCCACTCCTATAAGAGCATGATAAAAGTAGATCTAATCTTTACCAAAGAAGACCTATAACATACTATCAAGAAGCATAGAACAAAGCGGTATCACAGATCCATGCAAGTACTACTGAGAACCAAAAACTCCTATGGAGGATGTCTCGTCTAAGGAATCCAGATCAATGGCTCCCGTTGCCTTTTCTTGAGGAAGAAGAGGGGGAGGAACTGCTTCTATATCTCTCCTAACGTCTGAGGTCTTAGGGGAGAAGCTTGTAGTAGATAATTGATCAAGAGACGTGGAAGAGTTGGAAAATCTGGTCTAAGGTATATCACACTACATGGACAATGTAACTTGTTGTTGACATTTGGAGGAAGTTGTTTCTTTGTTGGTGTCATGAACTATCTCGGGGTCTAAGGCAACATCTGTGTAAGGGTATTGTTGGCTGAACATGGAGGGCCTTTTGGGTCTCAAAGATCTAACGTTTGATGTAGTGTCGATATTTGCTTGACTCTTGGTGCCTTTGTCTTCTAGGAGCACAAGAAAGAAAGAAAGAAAGAGGTAATCACCATGGAGGTGTACAATGTGTGTGGGGATGGATGGAGCAAGCAAGATCCAAGTCTGAGGGTCTCCCTTGTGAACAAGGCCATGCATTTTTGGTATGGAAATCAGAAGAAGGTGGAGAGGGATTTTTGACTCCCTGAGAAGGTAGTAAAATTGTCCTCTAATCTTGTAATAGATAGGGAAATGAAAGATGAAGTGCTGCTTAGTCTTGGTCCCTTAGAGATGGTAGCGTTGACAATTCATGTCTCTTCGTGTGATGTGATGGTCAGTTTCGAACGCAAGTTGAGGAGAGCCAACTTGAAATTGCCCAAGAGGGATCTTGAGAGCGTACATCCAATGACGAAGGTTGTAAGGGGGTTGAACAATAAGGTTGTCTCTCAACTTTCTACATTGAAGGCCATCTCGGCGTAACACTCCTAGTGGCTCGATCCAGGTAACTCAAATATACTATCTATAGATATCCTCTTCGATAATTCTATTCAACTCTTGCTTGGTTGGAAAGAGTTGGCCAGGGGCATCCAACAAATATATTAATGGGGTAGGTGGTCTGTCGAGATACCAACTAATTGAAGTAGACAAGTGGTTTAACCCACTTGGTGGCTTGACTCAGGTATCCTGAATATATTATTTATAGATATCTTCTCTGATAATCCTATTTAACTCTTGCTTAGTCGACAGGAGTGGGCAAGGTGCATCCAATGAATAAATGAATGGGGTAGATGGTTTGTTGAGATACCAAGTTATTGAAGTAGACATGTGGCCTTTCGCAAATCTGCAGTGGGCCCTAACGAAGGTGTTGGTAGTAGTAATAGCCTCGGAAAAGTAGTAAGAAAGATAAGGGTAGTGATCCTTCCTAGTTGATGAGTTATCAAAATGACGAATTCGATGTAGAACGGAAACCAATCCGAAGATGGTTTCAATCTTGAATGGGAGGGCTGCAAACTCTGCTTGAATAATGGCCTAGGGAACTATCTTCTTGCATTTGACGATACCGTGGAGCATGAGGACGAACTCTCTCTGTCATCGCCCAATGCAACTCAAGTAAACTAGGCTCCCAAATCTCAGAGCCATAAAGAATCCTGGGTCTGATAAGGTTGCCCTTGAGGTCCATCTTGGATGGAATGCTTGAAAATGGTTTTGAAAGCACTGATGCTCGAGGAGAGCGAGGGCCATGGCCCTTATTGATTTAGGGTTGGAGGGCTTTTCTCATACCAAATTTGTTCTCTGAAAAATGAACACCCAAGTATAGGTAAGCAATGGTAATCTTGATCTCCATCCATCGGAGTAAAAGTGATACTATGAGAAGACACTCTTTGACCCATTGATGGTCATAACCTTTGTTTTGCCAAGTTTGACTATTCGTTGACGAAGATTGCAGAAACTACATAGGGCATCAAGCTGTCTTTATAAGTCCTTTTTTGTGGAGGACAAGAGGGCCATATCATTTGCAAACTGGAGGATGTATATCAAGACCTAGTGGAGGAGGTACCGGTCCCCCAGTTGGATATGCTCTTGGAGAAAAGAGTCCAATTCATTTGTGTATATCCCGAACAATGTAGGGGAAATTGGACATCATTGCTTCATCCCAATGGTGCTTTTGATGAAGTGATACTTTGTGTGTTGTGCAGAGTTTTCCAAGAGCGGACTCATAGAGATGCATAATGGCCATGATAAGGATTTTTGATATGCCAGTGTCTCTATGTCTATGGAACAGGGCCTCTCTCGGGATTGTGTCAAATTCCTTTTGAAAGTCAACAACGCAACATAAGACTTTCGAAGAGCAATGCCTCCTCTCCTCAATGATGGTACATAATGTGAGGATGTGATGAATGGTTTAGTGCTCCAACTAGAAACCTACTTCTCCTTTACGTTGAAGATGTCTCCTCTTAGGGTCCCCAAATAGTTGTAGATGAAGGGTAGTCACATAGATCTTAGAGAAAGTTTGGAATAACAAGAAGTTTCCACCTCTTCCAATAAAGTAAATATTAGACATATGTTGATGTCTTTGAAAACCCTAAAGGACTTCCTCCTTTAAAGAACATTCAACATTCCATAGAACTTAGTCCTTGTTCTCCATTGCCTAATCAATTTCTATATTGTACGTTTGTTTTCGAATTTGTAGAAATGGAGAGGCAACTCACAGAGCTAATTGAGAAAGGAAAAAGTCAGCTCAACACTTCATCGTGTAGGTTGCCAACATTTTTAGTGTCTCAAAAGAAAGATGAATGGATGCTATGTATTGATTATTGTGAACTCAACAAAATCACAGTGAAAATCAATGCTCCCTTCCTCGTGCAAATGATCTATTTAATCTATTGAAAGGGTCATATTTCATCACCAAGATTGAGTTGGCCTCTTGTTACCATCAAATAAGAATGGACTCAATTGTTGTTTAAAAAACAATGTTTAGGATGAAATATGACATGTATGAATGGTTTATCACACCTTTTGGGTCGACCAACTTAGTGTAAGAGTTACCTCATTGACATCTTCATGCCACTAGGTAAGTTAGTTATTGCTTACCTTGACAAAATTCTTGTCTACAGTGAAATTTGGAAGACCACCTTCAATATGTTGAGTGTCTTTGCAAAAGTTACGTCCAAGCTTAGACGAAATATATGCATCTTTGGGCAAGAGTCAATTTGCAGATTTATGCCTCATCATTGATTCTTAGGGGGTGCATGTAGATCTAACAAAATATTGGTATCAAAGAATTGCCCAACCCCAAAGATACTAACTGGATTAACGAGTTTCCTTGGAGTTATTAATTTTTGCCATAAATGCATGCATCATTTCTCACACATAGCATACCTACTAAACCAATTGACTGCAAGCCAAAGGAAGCTTAGAATAGAGGACTAAAGGAAACTTTGTTCTACTTTGTTATTGGCAATTTCAGATATTTGACAAGCTTTCGAGATGGAAATTGACTCTTCACAAGTCGCGGTAGGGGCCATACTGCACCAAGTAGGACATCCTATAGCATACTATGTTGAGGCCTTCCCACATTCCAAGCATAACTATCACACTTATGATAAAGAGTTTTATGTAGTAGTGCAGGCTCTCAAACATTGGAGGCATTATTTGCTTGGCAAGGAGACCATACTCCATACTGATCATGGACGTCTTCAATTTTCATGCTTACAAGAGAAAATTCAAGAATGTTGACATGTAAAGTGAACATCTTATTTACACCAATTCGATCTTGTTATCAAGTAGAAGAAGGGTGCAACAAATTGGGCAACTGACTTTCTAAGAACTCCATCACAACAACATTTGTTGCTAGGCATCCTTGATGGTCAATGCACTTGTTTCCATTTTAGTTTTTACTTGTTGCATCAGTGATTGTTATCTCCCACAATTGTGCAACAATTTTCTTTAGTGGCAAAGGTGTATCGGCAACAACGATTTGGATTCCTATGTAATGTACTTATGCCACCATGACAAGGGAATAGTTGAGGAGACTGAGGGTGCAACTCTAGGTTGTCTAGAGTACTGCATTGCAATTATGTAGGAGAGAGATTAAGAGGGCACATGCATGCCTCCAACATGCACGTGCTACCCTTATCCACTTCTAGTCTTACAATTTCTAGTCCAAATTTAGCATTCTAGTTTTAGAATAGATGCTTTTATTCTTTTGGAGTTTGATTTCAAAATTTAGAATTAAGCTACGTTTATGTTCAATTAGCTTAAGAGCATGAGCTAGAAAAACTTCATGTTTTAGATAGCGCTCTCTATTCTATGTAGAAGTTGCATGTTTTCAAGCATTATTAGGCTCTTCTAATGGGCACACTTCCCTAGGTAGTTAGCTCATGCAAGTAGGCACTCTTTGTCTAGGACAAAATTAGATTAGGGTTTTGCTTTTGTAATTTTGGCGCCCATGGGGATGGGTTGTTTTTATCTTCTCCCCTAGCCTTCTTAGTCTTTAAAAGAAGGGCAAGGGAAAGGTATTATTTAGTTTAGTTTTTGGAGATTGAGCTGTGTGCTAGTAATTATCAAAGTATTTTTGAGATGTAGTAGTGCACTATTTTTTTGAGTTTAATGAAAAGCAAGTTTTAGCTATTAGATTTTTTCAGTGCAAAATCTGCCTACCACAGGTTGAAAGTTGTATCAGAGCACTTTGTTTGAGATTTTCTAGATCTGCGTATGGAGTGAGTTGTTGCTTATGAGAGGGGGCTGTCGAAGTATCTTAGTGGGTGTGTGCCCTTGCTTTAGTGATTTAAGCGAATTGAGACCTATGATAGGTTGTTGGGTGTGATGCCCGAGTTGCTCCAATGATTGGAGTGTTGATTGGCACTTGCGATAGGTTGCTGATCTAATTTTTCTTTAGGTTGAACTATTTGGTGTAATTGTGTTAAGGAAATTGCAGGAATGACTACTATCAACCTCAAAGAGTGTCACATATGGGAGGGTGCTTCTAGTTTTGTACTGTGGTAGTGCAGGTGGCATAATATGTTGAAGGAGTTTGATCTTTGGGGTTTCATGGTGACTAAGGTTGCAGAGCCTATTAATCCCGTGTATTTGGCCAACACAAGAAGAAAAAAACCTAAGCAAAGTGAATCATCCTTCATTATGTGAAGAACCATTTGATCCCTCACATAGCGAAGAAGATATTGATGAAGGGCATGTTTGGTGCCTTGGTCACTTTGTACCAATGCGAGAATGTTAATTGGAAGATGTTGCCAAAGAACAAGCTCACTAACAATTGCATGAATGACACAAAACAATGGCCAGTTACTTGATGGAGATGACTAAGTTGAGACGTCAACTTGTTGCTATAGGGATGAAGGTGGAGGATGCTTAGTTGGTGCCTATACCACTAATGGATTCCATTCATCCTTAGACTTTTTGGTTTGGGGTGTCTGTGCTTGGGAGAAGCTTCCTACCTTTAAGAAACTTTAGATGATTTCGTCCAAAAGGAGACCACACTGGAGATTGTGTCAACCAATGTGGAGGAGATTGAGAACCTAGCCCTCATCAGGAAGATGAGGAGAGAAGGCAAGAAAGGTGGATCTGGGAGGGGTTAGGAGATCAAGGAGGAAGAATCAAATTCTTCCTACTAGGCAAAGAAAAACTTGAGTCACGTGAAGTATTTTGAGTTCTACAAGATAGGTCACTATGCATCTCACTATCTTGAGAGGAAGAAATCCTAGCAACAACAATAGGGGTTTGCATGGAGTGCAGATACTTTAGTCGAAGCAGATGAGTTAGCATCTAGACTTGAGACAACTTTCTTCATGCCTTTTCTCTAGCATTGATTTCAGTGTGTGTGGTATGTCGACATTGGAGCATCCAAATACATGACCTTTGACAAGGAGGCTTGTTGCAGGTTATTTCACTGACTAATGTACCATATACACTCTGCGAGGTTGGAGTTGTTGGTGCAGACAAAAATGAAAAGTGTAAAGGTGTGTGATTAAAGCCAAGTTTGTTACTGTCTCGAGTCTTTAATATGTAAAATTGAAAGAAATCTGGTAGAAACACAAGAAGCAAACCTTTGATCTCACCTTGTTGAGAACATGTTGTTGCTGTGGAGCAAGTAGAAGAGGATCAATGCAATTCCTTTTAGATCTTGTACACAATGGCAAGCAACAAACCATTAAACAAATCTATCTAAATGCTAGTAGGTTAGCTTTCAATCTATTAAAAAAGAGTTGAAAACACCATTCATATGCACATTTTTATGAGGGGGAGCGAACTTGATACTTTATATTAATGAAAACTAGAAAAATATCATAAACAAGAATGATGTCACCTAGAGGAAGTTGTGTCGAGGGCCTTTGAGCTCTCTTGTCAGGAGGGTCATATCCTCTTTGAGGCTCTCTTTGAACTTGTTGGAAGTTGTAAAAAACTCAATCCTTGATGAAGGGGTACGTGATTAATACTAACTCCTATGAGATGCAATGAATTGATTGCAGTAAATGACTCAATTTTAGAATGCGATTTTGCAGCGTAACCTTACTTTAATTGGACCCTTATAACCCATGAGAGACCCTTGTATTTATAGGTTCTATGTGGAGAATGCCATGCATGGGAAGTGGATTTCTTTGCCAAGTTAGTCCATTCAATTGCCTTAATAATTCTAGGCCTCATCACAATTGGCAGAAAACACAAGCTTTTGAGCTTTCTTGAGTTTTAATCATGGATGGAAATAGCCATATCGTGTAATTTTCTGCATTGATGTTGTACAAGAGGACCATGTGAGTATCAAAGGATTACTCACTCACCCTACACAACCTATATCATTGATGTGTTGTGCAGCTATAAGTTTGGTCAATTGTAGTATTTGACTTTGATTCTACATAGATAACTAAGACATTTCTCATGTTGTAGTGTTTCATTGCTGTCATGTTGTTGGTAAATGGTCATCATTGATGTTTGCGGTGAATACCCTTTCATTTGCATAAGTGGACAAAAATAGTGTGATAACAGATACCCCCTGATGTTTGAGGTTAGAAGCAAAACTATATAATCAAAATACACCATAGTTTCTTTTCTAGAATTGAAGGAGAGAGAGCTTAGTGAAGGTGGACCTTGCCTCCGAGAGATAGAGAAGGTCACCTACAAAACAACAATTGTGAGGTAAACATGTTCTATAATCTTTTAACGAGTTGGGCATACCCATGTTCGTGTAATATTTAAGTCAAGTAATATATTAAGCCACAACAACTATAACATGAAACATATGATGTCACTTTACAATTCATTGGAAAATGAATGTTGCTTTTGGTCGAAATATGTGATGGCTATGTGTGGGCCTAGTGAAGGCATAGAATTATTGCAAAGGAAGCCCACTAAAAAAGGGCTTAGAACATGTTGATATCTTACTAAGCCCATTTTGATGGCTCATCAAAACGTTGAAACAACGCTGTACGTATTTACTAGTCATCAATTGGATTAGGAATGAGATCATCACAATGTACAATTTCTCCACAATATGATAATGAGTTGTGATCAAGCATGGGAGAAACCATATGTTCAGGAATCAATAATGAGGATTTCTACGAGATGCGAGGTGGCCCATCGATGATGATGGTGGGTGCCCAGGTATCGAGTATGAATAAACATGGTGTGAATGAATGTGCTGATGTCGAACACTTAAGGAACTACATAGTCAACAATCATTGATGAAAATCCTCTTTGCATATATATGGAATACTGCCAGTGAAAACAATTTATGATGTAGTTGGGCCTCTAAATCAAACTCCTAGAGAAAAATGTGTTGATGTCGATAGGAGCAAATCCATCGGAGAAAGGGCAGTAATGATTCCCTATACACCAACATGAGGTACAAAGAACATGGATTGATGTGAGGACTTGTGGACTAGACTCAATGAGATGAGGCCATGACGGGTTTTGACATGGACCTCCCTTAAATAGAGCATGATACGAAGATTGACATTGACAACAACCATAAGTTTTAGACTAGATAACTTGACTAGAGGTCAATTTGAAGGTTGTGAGTTGAGGAATATTGAAAGTGTACTGGTGACCAAAGAGGAGACACCATATTATGAGGATGAGTGTGACTAGGCGACGAAACTCAATAGATGGGCTAGTCTTAATGCAAAGGCCAATACGGTGAGGTTGTATTAAATGGCGACAAACAAATTTCAATGCCTAATGAAGCTTGCAAAAATGCATGATCAAGTGACACACTACAAATGCTCTGGACAAGGGTGATTTGACAATTGCTTGAACTAGAATACAAAAATTGATTCTCTTTCCCTCTTTTTGGTTTTTGAAGTTTTTGGAATTGTGTTTTTCGTTTCTTGTTTTGGGTTTTGTATTTTATAAAGAATAAAATAATTGGTTTTTTCTTTACATTACAACGGGGAAATGATTGCCAAAGGCGACTAAATGGTTCCGAATTGTGGGCAAAGAGCATGATAACAAATGCGTAGTGATCAAGGATGCACTTAGGTTGTGTCTTTGTGGAAATAATGGTTGATGGTGGTTTATTGCAAATGGAGTTTTAAAATGTAGATATAGTGAAACACCGGTTCATTATCATTAGTTCAAAGCAAGGGAAAAAACCAAAATGTAACCGCTTGGGAGTCCATTGGGTAAAGGCCAAAAGAGTAGAGCAAGGTGTGAAGCTTATTATGTTAAAGCATAGATTGTGAGGACTCCCAATCCTAGAGGACAAGGTGGCATGGGTGCCAACATGCGAAGTGTGCTAAACTAGGGCAACTCATGTAAGGATGACAATTACTATACAACAAGGATGAGAAAACAACTTGGAAGGATAAAGTTGCTCATGGAGATAGGGTGAAGCCTATGGCAAATTCAGAGTTTAGTAATAGGTAAAAATGCAATGTATCAGAGGGAGATACTGAGCCTATATGCCTGTGTAATGAATGTTCTTGATCAAAATGTTGATGTTCCTAAAAATAGTCCAAAGGTACAACATAAAAATTAGTGCAAGATCTTGCATTCAAGAAACAATCGCTAAACAATGTATTGAGATCTTTTGAGTGACGAAATTCGTGGATGTGTTTGCAACCATAAGCTATACGAAAACTTGCCATGGGAAAGGGAGGTCTGGGGAAGATTTCCTAAAGGGGTCACTTCGCTAAGGAGGATAGTGAATGAGGAGTTCCCATAGGAGGTACTTCTACTAAGGAGGTTGGGGAAAGTTGAGTTTGCAAAGTGTTAGAATTAGGGCAGTAAAGCAGAACAGAACTGTCTTTTTAAAATTTCAGTGAGAATAACAACTAAGTCTTGTATTTAGAAAACAAAAATACACTATTTGAACAGAAAGAACAAACATATGTGCTCAGATCTAAGCTAGTTTAGATATTTAGCAAAATAGTAAATCTAGAATAAACATTAGTTCTAAATCTACAATGCTGGTGTAAATCTTATACAGATCTAAACTCAAATAAACCTAGATCTGATCATGAGCAATATAACAGACTTCAGAAACAAGAAATAAGAACCAAACTCAAAATAAAATCCAGATCTGATAAAGGTAAACTGATCTAATCTATGTAAGTAGATAGACAGTRAATCTCATTAAYGAAAAACTTCAGAAAGTAAACAACAACTTACAGATCTGAYTGTAAGATCTTACCTGGAACCTTACCTCAAATTTCTGAAGGAGAGCAGCCACACATAGGTGATGTAGAACACTGAAAATATGCTCAGAAAAAGTCTAGTTCATAGATCTACCATATAGGTTAGATCTCTTGCCAAGAGATGAATGAATTTTCTTGCCACAAGTAAGAAAAGCAAAACACAGAAAATTTGTGTTTAAAAACCCTTATGCTCACAGAAAACTTCAAGGACCCAAACCCCAACAAGCAGGATATACTGTAGCAAAAAACTAAAGGCCAGATCTGTGGAGAGAGGCCACGGTTCATACAGAAAGGAGGCTAAAAGGGTCACGGTTCAGACAGATAACAAGACAGGGGTAAGGAGGGCCANATAAACATCAGTTCTAAATCTACAATGCTGGTGTAAATCTTATACAAATCTAAACTCAAATAAACATAGATCTGATCATGAGCAATATAACAGACTTCAGAAACAAGAAATAAGAGCCAAACTCAAAATAAAATCCAGATCTGATAAAGGTAAACTGATCTAATCTATGTAAGTAGATAGACAGTAAATCTCATTAACGAAAAACTTCAGAAAGTAAACAACAACTTACAGATCTGACTGTAAGATCTTACCTGGAACCTTACCTCAAATTTCTGAAGGAGAGCAGCCACACATAGGTGATGTAGAACACTGAAAATATGCTCAGAAAAAGTCTAGTTCATAGATCTACCATATAGGTTAGATCTCTTGCCAAGAGATGAATGAATTTTCTTGCCACAA
>JZKD02S2172673.1:11578-27530 GCA_000966675.3 Picea glauca
TAACAGTATCCATGGCTTGCCTTGTGGGAATTGCTTCAATCCACTTGGTGAAGTAATTTGTGGCTGTCAGTATCCACTTGTGCTGAGCTGAAGACTGTGGATGAATTTCTCCTATGAAATCAAGGCCCCATTGTCTAAAAGGTACCAGGCTTCAAGGGAAAAGGCTGTAGTTTTCTCTTCCCATAAAAAAATTGGAATTCATGACAACTTGAAACTTCCTTGTAAACATCAGAAAAAATTCTAGGCCAATAGAAACTTGCCCTCAATATTTTGTGCACAGTGGTTTTCCAATAATGGTTCTCTCCATAATCACCTTTGTGAAACTCTCAGATGGTTTTTTCTACTTCTCCCTTCAACAAACAACTCAACAAGATTCCTCTTGGATCCTTCCAATACAGAGATTGATTTAAAATGCAACACTTTGCTGCTTTTAGATTCAAAAACCTGGCCTTGGTTTTGATCAATTTAGGAGGATCTTGTAAATTTCTCAACACATAAATAATGTCAACATACCATGGGGAGTCAAGGAATTTTTGGGATACCTAAGGGACCTTTTCTTCTTTTGAATCTATTGACAAATCAACAATGAAATTAATTCCCAAGAGCTCACAATTTGTCTATTCCATCAGCTTTGCAAGTCCATGCCCCTTTATCAACTTTGTAGTTTTGATATCAAGGTCATACTCCAACAACACAACTATCCACTTGCCCCTTTTTCCCTCAGGATCAGGCTGAGTTAAAATGTCCTTCACAGAACTGTTGGGCACATAAGAAATGGTATGAGAATGCAAGATATAAAATCTAAAATCGTTTAGGGCCTTGACTAGTGCATATGCCTGCTTTTCCATGATCTCATACTTTAATGGAGAATCCCTCAACGTCTTGCTATAGTATGCTATAGGCCTCTCAAAATTTTGTTCATCTTTTTGTAATAAAACACCAACAATGGTGTGCTCTGAGGCAAAACAAAACAATATAAAGTCTTTTGAAAAATTGGGACTCGCCAACACTGGGGCTTTGGTCAATGCCACTTTAATATATTCAAATGATTTTATGGCTTTAAGGGTCCATTTTATCTCACTTCCTTTTCTGAGCATGTTAGTGATATGATTTATGATTTCAGCCAGGTTAGGGATGAATCTTCTAAAAAAATTTACTTTTCTTAGGAAAGATTTCACTTCTTTCTTGCTTCTGGGTGTGCCAATTTTAAGGATTCCCTCAAATCTACTAGGATCTATCTTTATTCCCTCCTTTGAAATAGTGTGACCAATAAACTTCCCCTTTTCCATGCCAAAATTAGAATTCTTTGGGTTCAATGAAATGCCAAACTTCGTACACTTTTGAAAAACCCTCCTTAGATGTTTAAGATGTTCTTCATCAGAAAATGAATATACAATGATATCATCTAAGTAAATAACAATAAATTTATCTTTCTCATCAACACAGGCTATATCCATATCCCTTTGGAAAGTTTCTTTTGCATTCATGAGCCCAAAAGGCATCTTGGCGTACATGAAGGTGCCCCATGGTGTTGTAAAGGCTGTCTTTTCCTAATCATCAGGGTGTACCATGATTTGATTGTACCCAGAGAAACAATATAGAATTGATATTTTTTGAGAACCAACAATTTTCTGTAGAATGTGATCCATCTAAGGCAATGGGTAATTGTCCTTGAGAGATACCCTGTTCAAATTTCTAAAGTCTACACATAATCTGATCTCTCCACTCTTCTTTCTAACAAGTACCAGATTTTCCACCCACTTATAAAACCTCAGAGACACTATGATCTTGGATTCAAACAACTTCTTTATCTCCTTTTCAATCAAGGGAAACATTAAGGGATTAATTATTCTTAATTTCTTCTTGAAAGGTTTATTGTCCTCTTTGATTGGAATCACATGTTGAATCACCTTGGTATCATAAACGCTTAGATCTTCATAGCTCTAGGAAAAAACATCAAGAAATTCTTTCATTAAACTGATATACCTTTGCTTGACCACTGGGATGAGTGTTGTTATCATTCCAAGAAACTCCTTAGGGTTGTAAGCTAAGGATGCTTGACAACTTAGAAATAATGTTTTTTTGGTATTTTATAGGTGGATCAATGAAATAACAAATCATAACTTGAGTACTCAGACCATAAATGGGTAATCAAATGAACAAAGCTCTCATAAAAAAATAATCAGATGGAAAATCTTAAGTGAGTGAGAAGACAGAGCTAACAAGCCAAATACAATTTGTAGGGCTTATTAAACTATGTAAGTAAATTATGAGCTGACTGGTGAGATGACAGTCACTGCAGCTAAAACAATTTACATAAAACAGAGAGAGACAGGTGAGGAATCTGATATTGTAGAAGAGAGAAATCTATCTTTGTATTATCCTTCAAGTCTGCTTACAATCATAGTATAACAAGTATCTGAAATCGAACCCTCTTTAACTCTGTTTTACATATGTTTATATAGGAAAAGATACTCTTTATCCTCTAAAGGCTCGAGTCAACTTTCTGCTTTCTAAAATTAGAAAGCAGTTACAACCATCGACACTTGTACAAACAAAACTATATATAAAAGATGTCTTGACAACACTATCTTGAAAATCTCGAATGATGGAAAGATGGAGTCAAGGCTATTTTGAAATCTGGAAAAATCTGGATGATAAAGATCTTGAACTGCCTTTGAAATCTTGAGTTACAAAGATGATGCCAGCTGTCTTTTAAAAGGATTCCCCAAAATAGAGATACTCTGCCATATAATCAGGAAAATTTTCCTTTAATTGCTACCTCGAATCCTGGGTTTAATTTCTGAGTTTATAGCTGAAACAATTTACCTTGATTGCCACTTAGATACCCTTGATATCTATAGAAAATTTGTTCTCTGCCAAATGTGCCTGAGGTGTCTTCAAGGTTCTACCTGTATCTCTTGACTTATTGCCACATGTGCACTTACTCCTCCTGCTGAAAGTTATGATTAAAAAAGGGATCGAATCCTTAACTGGTTACATAAAATCTGGAATCAGTTGGCCACCTTTACATTTGCTATTTTCTTTGACTGCTTGATTTCATGCTGATCAACTTGCTAAAATATCATTAAAATAATGACTTAGCTCCTTGAAATATGGGATTGATCTCTTCATTTTCCAAAAGTGGTTGATTAAATAGATTTGATAATTCATTAATAAAGCCTTAGAAGAGTTTTCAATTCATTCTCATGCAAAAATTTACGATCTGGGCGAAAACCGTAACATTCTGGCCGTGACAAGCTTTCACCAGCTTATTTACCGACAAATCCGCTCCTAAGCTGGTGAAAGGTGGAGCTTTCACCAGCTAACTAGCAAAATTTTTGGCGAATTAGCTGGTGAAAAGAGCAAATTTTTCAAAATCAAATTTCTCGGTCGTAGAAAATCCGTTTTTCATGCATGAATAGTCGATCAACATCTAGAAACCCTAATCTTTCCAATGTTGTTTCCAAATCTTCATTTGGATCTCAGGAAGGGATTGAAAATTTCCCTACAAGTTTAAGCATCATTCTTTCAGAAATGCTGGTGCATTTTTGATCACTAACATGAAGGATAGACTGTCCAATTCTTTTCTCAACAAAGAGCCACTGCATCTTCTTTCCATTTGCAATTCAAAACCCCAAACGATTCTTCATACCAAACACTGCGATATGCTATTTGGGCCAAGGTCTTGAGTTGGTGAAAATACTCGGCTTTGTTTTTCAACATTGAAAACTTACCATACAATTGTGGGTGATGTGTGTTGGGGAAATGATGCGGCGATTTGATGTCACCAGCCATGCAGTACTGTTCTTGTACCTGGGATGATGGGTTCAAATTTTCCATTTCCGATGCCATGATTTTGAAGCATACGTTACTAAACGAGATCCACTTTGCAATCCGATTTAGACGTGCAACTTGAGTTTCCATGATTGTCCACTTTCACCAACGCATCATTATTGAGTGCATGACGTGGGATGAACATATCATCATTACATTTTTTAAAACGTGGATAAAACGCACGTGATCTCTTCTTTCACCAACGCGCAACCCGTGAGAAGTGCTCCTCGACTGTTGAAATCTGTCTCTTTCACCAGTGCACAACCTGTGAGAAATGCTCCTTAGCTGTTGAAAGTCACCACTTTCACCAATGCACACCCCGTGAGAAACGCTCTTTGGATGTTTGAAAATCCCCGCTTTCACCAGCTAACGACCTGTGAGAAAAGCTCCTTAGTTGTTGAAAGTTGCCACTTTCACCAGCTAACCATCATCTTTTAAGCACGCGTTAGTTGTTGAAAACATTTTATGAAAATTTTAAAGAGAAGACCTTTATGGGTCATCTTATTTCTAAGACAAAAATCAAAACCTAAGTCTTGCAGCTAGAAAAACTCAAAACTAAATTTGAGAAAACTACCAATAGCCATGCTATCAACCACAAAATGCAACCATGGTGACGGATTCATTTTGGGAGCTAACATTTGACTCCAACTGGGATGGAGACCTCCCTGCGAGGTTTCCAAGAACCTAGTAGTTTCAGTAGCCTTTGGCATTGGGCATGGAGTCATCTGGCCTGTGCAACTGTTCTTCATCAAACCTGTAGTCTGACTATAACTTACCTGTAACCTGCCTGTGACCGGTCCTGCTTATTTATGAAATCAACAACTGAAAAAGATCTCATTTTCTCGTATGGTGAGCTTATTCCTCTGTCTATGCCTATACTAACCAGTAGAGGAAGATTTATCAAGTAAGATGGAATTTCCAATGCAACCAAATCATAAACTGATTTACTATTAAAATCCTTGATCTTGACCCGAACAATAATGGAAGAGATATCATGCAGAAGAGAGATTTGGACAAATGATAAAGACAGTCTTCTCCTGACAGAAAATGTTTAACATCTATGCTGCTCATAGAATCCAAATAGTCAGCAAAAGGGTCATCAAATTCATAAAGCAATACCTCTTTGGACTGCTGATCCAATTGTCTATGTTGTTGTTGTTCTTTTCCTTCACAAAACTCAACACTGAATGTAGTCTGCTTGATCTCTGCTGGAGGGAAATACAAACTGAATTTCTGATCTGATATTTTATGCTGCCCTTCCTGCATATGTTCGCTGCAATATGTCTTTATCTACAAATTTGGAAAATGTGGGTTGTCTTCAACATATACTGCAGATGCAATACTTTCACTTACTGATTGGGCAATCTGCTCATCACCCTTCAACTCTTCATGTCTGCTATAATTTTCCTGTGTCTGCAAATCTGAAAGCTGAGGTCTGCTCATAGCATTTGCTGCAGATCCGAAATTGTCACCCATAAATATTGGCAAACTAAGAAAATATGAAATCTTCAGGTTTTCTGAAAAGTATAAGTCCATGAAAGCTGCCACTGGATCCTTAAAAGGAAGATAAGTAACATGCTGCTCCTCAGAAAACGGCTGCACATCTATGGTAGCCTCCTGCTTAGCCATGGTTGTTCCTTTGCTGGAAAACTGATCACCTTCTTATTCCCTTGATCTTAGATTTTGATCATCAATCATCACAACTTCCTCTTCAGAAAAGTTCTCAGAAGATGATGATAAGACAGTATTAAAATCATATGAACAAGGATCCATTAAAAACATATAATTGCCTATGAAATCATCAGTCATCATAGGCTCTTCCTGATTTACAAACTGATCATAAGCTTCACATGTATACCTGTCTCTGGAATACTCAGCCAACACTAAAAAATCTAATTCTGAATCTAAAATGTACTCACCTTCAAGCTGTTGTTCCTTATCTGCTTCATACTCACTTCTTTCTTGATTTGAATCTGAAATGTACTCACCTTCAGGCTGTTGTTCCTTATCTACTTCATACTCACTTCTTTTTTGCTCTGAATCTAAAATATACTGACAATTGACTTGCTCATGCACCTGAAAATTTTCAAAGAAATCTCGATCTCATATCCTTTTGGAAGCATGAATGTTCTCCCCCACCTCTTGAGCATCTTCAAACAACTGGATTAAGGATGGAGACTTCTGTTCTAACAAAAGAAGGGCAAGTTATGAATGGAGACCTATAATATAATATATCATGGCAAACGTCTCTGTAGGTCGGACCTCCAAAGGCATGTCATGATAAACACGGTAAAACCTTCTATTAAAAACAGACAAGGCTTCATCCTGCTCTCGTTTCAAAACATAGAAATCAGCGAGGTAAGAATCTAAAGATTTGTATTCACCCCAATACTTTAGGAAAGCATTATAGAACTCAATCCAAGAGCCAATTGAATCAACTCTCAGACCCCTGAACCATGCAACAACATCTTTGATTAGAGATTTGGAGAAAAATCTCATGATTACATCTTCGTGAACAATCTGAAAACGATCAACAAAATCCTCAAAGTATTCCAAATGCCTCTCAGCTCAAACTTGATTCTCTCCGGAAAAACAAGGAAGATATTCATAACAGTCAAGAGGATACAGATGAAGGGGACGGGGCAATTTTAAAGGCCTAAACATTTTCATCCTAATCTTGGTTTGAAAGGTAGTGGGCTGCTCGTAAGGGATACAATGTTGATGAAAAGGTTCAACAGTAGTAACAGTAGGCACTGAAGTCTGAGTATACTTGGAGTCAATTTCAATTTCAATTTCGACAAAGTCAGAAAAGTGATCAAATGCAAGAGGAATTGAAATATAGGACTCATTTTTAAGAGCAAGTTGTGATGAGGATATCAAATCAACATCTATAGCACAGGGTTGCAGAGTCGCTGTTTCTTCTAAAGATGGATAGATGAAAACGGGATGGCAGTCTTCTGAATATACAAAACATAAAATGATTCTCTTTACATGTAAAGGGAATAACATGAAAGAGTTATAAAAAAAAACAATAATTCATGAAGGAGACTGATAAACTGATATCTGGATCTAAAGTGCAGCCTCTTCATCTCTTGTTAAATGGATCCTCCCAGTGGAGTCTTATTCAAACTCAGATGGATCAGGGAAAGAACAAGACTTTGCAAATTTTCCCTAACAGCTGGATTAGATTTCCTCACCTTTCACAAATGGTCTTTTAGGACACTCTTTTCAACAAGCGGACTAGTATGGATATAGATATTTTTCTCTGTTTGTGAAGGATGGAAAAAGAGGAGAAGTTCTCTCCTAAGGCCAACTTGTAAGACTTCTTTCCTTGGGTTATATACAATGTCAAACTCATAAATCAGGTTTGTAATTTCAGAAACTGATGGAGGCTGTCACCCTTCAGGTTTTCTATTTCAATTTCAAATTTATGAAAACATGAAGATTCAGAAAAATAGGCTTTACAAAAGATGGTCTAGATACAAATAAGAAACAATAGCTCTTGAAATACCTGAGGTAGATAATCTGTAAATATGAAAATCTGTTTCTGTAAGGCTCGTCTCCTTCTGATGATCTTTTCTGGATCTGTCACAGGTCTTCAATGGAGTCGCCACTTAATTCATTCTTCATGGAGTCACCAGATAGATGATTACAACCGATGTAGTGTCCAACCTTTATCTATCATCAAAGATCATATCTTTGTCGTCTCCCAGGGAAGCTGAGCTTCGATCTCCTCTCCCCGGCAACGATGCCAATTTGTTATCACTCCAAGAAACTCCTTAGGGTTGTAAGCTAAGGATGCTTGGTAACTTAGAAATAATGTTTTTTTGGTATTTTATAGGTGGATCAATGAGATAACAAATCATAAATTGAGTACTCAAATGGGTAATCAAATGAACAGAGCTCTCATAAAACAATAATCAGATGGAAAATCTTAAGTGAGTGAGAAGACAAAGCTAACAAGCCAAATGAAATTTGTAGGGCTTATTAAACTATGTAAAGCAATTGTAAGTAAATTATGAGCTGTCTGGTGAGATGACAATCACTGCAACTAAAACAATTTACATAAAACAAAGAGAGACAGGTGAGGAATCTGATATTGTAGAAGAGAGAAATCTATCTTTGTATTATCCTTCAAGTCTGCTTACAATCATAGTATAACAAGTATATGAAATCGAACCCTCTTTAACTCTGTTTTACATATGTTTATATAGGAAAATATACTCTTTATCCTCTAAAGGCTCGAGTCAACTTTCTTCTTTCTAAAATTAGAAATCAGTTACAACCATCGACACTTGTACAAACAAAACTATATATAAAAGAAGTCTTGACAACACTATCTTGAAAATCTCGAATGATGGAAAGATGGAGTCAAGGCTATTTTGAAATCTGGAAAAATCTTGATGATAAAGATCTCGAACTACATTTGAAATATTGAGTTACAAAGATGCTTCCAACTGTCTTTTAAAAGGATGCCTCAAAATAGAGATACTCTGCCATATAATCAGAAAAATTTTCCTTTAATTGCTACCTCGAATCCTGGGTTTAATTTCTGAGTTTATAGCTGAATCAATTTACCTTGATTGCCACTTAGATACCATTGATATCTACAGAAAATTTGTTCTCTACCAAATGTGCCTGAGGTGTATTCAAGGTGCTACATGTATCTCTTGACTTATTGCCACATGTGAACTTACTCCTCCTGCTGAAAGCTATGATTAAAAAAGGGATCGAATCCTTAACTGGTTACATAAAATTTGGAATCAGTTGGCCACCTTTACATTTGCTATTTTCTTTGACTGCTTGATTTCATGCCGATCGAATTGCTAAAAGATCATTAAAATAATGACTTAGCTCCTTGAAATATGGGATTGATCTCTTCATTTTCCAAAAGTGGCTGATTAGATAGATTTGATAATTCATTAATAAATCCTTAGAAGAGGTTTCAATTCATTCTCATTCAAAAATTTACGATCTGGGTAAAAACTATAACATTCTGGCCATGAAAGGCTTTCACCAGCTTATTTACCGACAAATCTTCTCCTAAGTTGGTGAAAGGCGGAGCTTTCACCAGCTAACTAGCAAAAGTTTCGGTGAATTAGCTGGTGAAAAGAGCATATTTTTCAAAATCAAATTTCTCAGTCGTAGAAAATCCGTTTTTCATGCCTGAATAGTCGATCGACATCTAGAAAACCTAATATTTCCAATGGTGTTTTTAAATATTCATTTGGAGGTCGGGAAGGGATTGAAAAGTTCCCTACAAGTTTAGGCATCATTCTTTCAGAAATGCCAGTGCATTTTTGATCACTCACAGGAAGGACAGACTGTCCAATTCTTTTCTCAACAAAGAGCCACTGCGTCTTATTGCCATTTGCAATTCAAAACCCCAAATGATTCTGCACACCAAACACTGTGATATGCTATTTGGGCCAAGGTCTTGCGTTGGTGAAAATAATCCGCTCTGTTTTTCAACATTGAAAACTTACCATACAATTGTGGGTGATGTGTGTTGGGGAAATGATGCGGCGATTTGATGTCACCAGCCATGCAGTATTTTTCCTATACCTGGGATGATATGTTCAAATTTTCCATTTCCGACGCCATGATTGTGAAGCATACGTTACTGAACAAGATCCGCTTTGCAATCTGATTTAGACGTGCAACTTGAGTTTCCATGATTGTCCACTTTCACCAGCGCATCATTATTGATTGCATGACGTGGGATGAACATATCATCATTAGATTTTTTACAAAGTGGATAAAACACACGTGATCTCTACTTTCACCAGCGCACAAGCCGTGAGAAGTGCTCCTCGACTGTTGAAATCTGTCTCTTTCACCAGCGCACAACCTGTGAGAAATGCTCCTTAGCTGTTGAAAGTCACCACTTTCACCAACGCACACCCCATGAGAAATGCTCTTTGGATGTTTGAAAATCCCCGCTTTCACCAGCTAATGACCTGTGAGAAATGCTCCGTAGCTGTTGAAAGTTGCCACTTTCACCAACTAACCATCATCTTTTAAGCATGCATTAGCTGTTGAAAACATTTTATGAAAATTTTAAAGAGAGGACCTTTATGGGTCATCTTATTTCTAAGACAAAAATCAAAACCTAAGTCTTGCAGCTAGAAAACTTCAAAACTAAATTTGAGAAAACTACCAATAGCCATGTTATCAACCACAAAATGCAACCATGGTGATGGATTCATTTTGGGAGCTAACATTTGGCTCCAACTGGGATGGAGACCTCCCTGCGAGGTTTCCAAGAACCTAGTAGTTTCAGTAGCCTTTAGCATTGGGCATGGAGTCATTTGGCCTGTGCAACTGTTCTTCATCAAACCTGTAGTCTGACTGTAGCTTGCCTGTAACCTGCCTGTGACCGGTCCTGCTTATTTATGAAATCAACAACTGAAAAAGATCTCATTTGCTCGTATGGAAAGCTTATTCCTCTGTCTACTCCTATACTAACCAGTAGAGGCAGATTTATCAATTAAGATGGAATTTCCAATGAAGCTAAATCATAAACTGATTTACTATTAAAATCCTTGATCTTGACCCGAACAATAATGGAAGAGATATAATGCAGAAGAGAGATTTGGACAAATGATAAAGACAGTCTTCTCCTGACAGAATATGTTTAACATCTATGTTGCTCATAGACTCCAAATAGTCAGCAAAAGGGTCATCAAATTCATAAAGCAATACCTCTTTGGACTGTTGATCCAACTGTCTATGTTGTTGTTGTTCTTTTCCTTCACAAAACTCAACGCTGAATGTAGTCTGCTTGATCTTCGTTGTAGGAAAATAAAAACTGAATTTTTGATCTGATCTTTTATGCTGCCCTTCCTACATATGTTCGCTGCAATCTGTCTTTATCTGCAAATTTGGAAAATGTGGGTTGTCTTCAACATATACTGCAGATGCAATACTTTCACTTACTGATTGGGCAATCTGCTCATCACCCTTCAAGTCTTCATGTTTGCTATAATTTTCCTGTGTCTGCAAATCTGAAAGCTGAGGGCTGCTCATAGCATTTTCCGCAGATCCGAAACTGTTGCCCATAAATATTGGCAAACTAAGGAAATATGAAATCTTCAGGTTTTCTGAAAAGTATAAGTCCATGAAAGCTTCCACTGGATCCTTAAAATGAAGATAACTAACATGATGCTCCTCGGAAAACGACTGCACATCTATGGTAGCCTCCTACTTAGCCATGGTTGTTCCTTTGCTGGAAAACTAATCACCTTCTTGTTACCTTGATCTCAGATTTTGATCATCAATCATCACAACTTCCTCTTCAGAAAAGTTCTTAAAAGATGATGATAAGATAATATTAAAATCATATGAACAAGGATCAGTTAAGAACATATAATTTCCTATGCAATCATCAGTCATCATAGGCTCTTCCTGATTTACAAACTGATCATAAGATTCACATGTATACCTGTCTCTGGAATACTCAGCCAACACTGAAAAATCTAATTCTGAATTTGAAATGTACTCACCTTCAAGCTGTTGTTCCTTATCTTCTTCATACTCACTGCTTTCTTGCTCTGAATCTAAAATGTAATCACCTTCAGGCTGTTGTTCCTTATCTACTTCATACTCATTGCTTTTTTTCTCTGAATCTAAAATATACCGACAATTTACTTGCTCATGCACCTGCAAATTTTCAAAGAAATCTCGATCTCATATCCTTCTGGAAGCATGAATGTTCTCCCCCACCTCTCGAGCATCTTCAAAGAACTGGATTAAGGATGGAGACTTCCGTTCTAACAGAAGAAGGGAAAGTTATGAATGGAGGCCTATAATATAACATATCATGGAAAACGTCTCTGTAGGCCGGACCTCCAAAGGCATGTCATGATAAACACGATAAAGCCTTCTATTAAAAACAGGCAAGGCTTCATCCTGCTCTCGTTTCAAAACATAGAAATCAACGAGGTAAGAATCTAAATATTTGTATTCACCCCAATACTTTAGGAAATCATTAGAGAACTCAATCCAAGAGCCAATTGAATCATCTCTCAGACCCCTGAACCATGCATCAACATCTTTGATTAGAGATTTAGAGAAAAATCTCATGATTACATCTTCGTGAACAATCTGAAAACGATCAACAAAATCCTCAAAGTATTCCAAATGCCTCTCAGCTGAAACTTGATTCTCTCTGGAAAAACAAGGAAGATATTCATAACAGTCAAGAGGATAAGGATGAAGGGGATGGGGCAATTTTAAAGGCCTAAACATTATCATCCTAATATTGGTTTGAAAGGCAGTGGGCTTATCGTAAGGGATACAATGTTGATGAAAAGGTTCATCAGTAGTAACAATAGACACTGAAGTCTGAGTATACTTGGAGTCAATTTCAATTTCGACAAAGTCAGAAAAGTGATCAAATGCAAGAGGAATTGGATTACATGACTCATTTTTAAGAGCAAGTTGTGATGAGGATATCAAATCAACATCTATAGCACAGGGTTGCGGAGTCTCTGTTTCTTCTAAAGATGGATAGATGAAAACGGGATGACAGTCTTCTGAATATACAATACTGAAAATGATTCTCTTTACATGTAAAGGGAATAACATGAAAGAGTTAATAAAAATCAACAATAATTCATGAAACAGACTGATAAACTGATATCTGGATTTAAAGTGCAGCCTCTTCAGCTCTTGTTAAATGGATCCTCCCAGTGGAGTCTTATTCAAACTCAGATGGATCAGGGAAAGAACAAGCCTTTGTAAATCTTCCCTAATAGCTGGATTAGATTTCCTCACCTTTCACAAATGGTATTTTAGGACACTCTTTTCAACAAGCAGACTAGTATGTATATATATATATTTCTCTCTTTGTGAAGGATGGAAAAAGAGGAGAAATTCTCTGCTAAGGCCAACTTGTAAGACTTCTTTCCTTGGGTTATATACAATATCAAACTCAGAAATTAGGTTTGTAATTTCAGAAACTGATGGAGGCTGTCAACCTTCAGGTTTTCTGTTTCAATTTCAAATTTCGGAAAACATGAAGATTCAGAAAAATAGGCTTAACAAAAGATGGTATAGATACAAATAAGAAACAGTACCTCTTGAAATCCCTGAGGTAGATAATCTGCGGATCTGAAAATTTGTTTCTGTAAGGCTTGTCTCCTTCTGATGATCTTTTCTGGATCTATCACAGGTCTTCAATGGAGTCACCACTGAATTCGTTCTTCATGGAGTTGCCAGATAAATGATTACAATCGATGTAGTGTCCAACCTTTATCTATCATCAAATATCAGATCTTTGTCATCTCCCAGGGAAGCTAAGCTTCGATCTCCTCTCCCCAAAAACGACGCCAATTTGTTATCACTCCAAGAAACTCCTTAGGGTTGTAAGCTAAGGATGCTTGGTAACTTAGAAATAATGGTTTTTTGGTATTTTATAGGTGGATCAATGAGATAACAAATAATAACTTGAGTACTCAGACCATAAATGGGTAATCAAATGAACAGAGCTCTCATAAAAAAATAATCAGATGACAAATCTTAAGTGAGTGAGAAGATAGAGCTAACAAGACAAATACAATTTGTAGGGATTATTAAACTATGTAAAGCAATTGTAAGTAAATTATGAGCTGACTGGTGAGATGACAATCACTGCAGCTAAATTTTTTTACATAAAACAGAGAGAGACAGGTGAGGAATCTGATATTGTAGAAGAGAGAAATCTATCTTTGTATTATCCTTCAAGTCTGCTTACAATCATAGTATAACAAGTATCTGAAATCGAACCCTCTTTAACTCTGTTTTACATATGTTTATATAGGAAAATATACTCTTTATCCTCTAAAGTTTCGAGTCAACTTTCTTCTTTCTAAAATTAGAAAGCAGTTTCAACCATCGACACTTGTACAAACAAAACTATATATAAAAGAATTCTTGACAACACTATCTTGAAAATATCGAATGCTGGAAAGATGGAGTCAAGGCTATTTTGAAATCTGGAAAATTCTGGATGATAAAGATCTCGAACTGCCTTTGAAATATTGAGTTACAAAGATGTTGCCAGCTGTCTTTTAAAAGGATGCCTCAAAATAGAGATACTCTGCCATATAATCAGGAAAATTTTCCTTTAATTGCTACCTTGAATCCTGGGTTTAATTTTTGAGTTTATAGTTGAATCAATTTACCTTGATTTCCACTTAGATACCCTTGATATCTGCAGAAAATTTGTTCTCTGCCAAATGTGCCTGAGGTGTATTCAAGGTGCTACATGTATCTCTTGACTTATTGCCACATTTGCACTTACTCCTCCTGCTGAAAGCTATGATTAAAAAAGGGATTGAATCCTTAACTGGTTACATAAAATCTGGAATCAGTTGGCCACCTTTACATTTGCTATTTTCTTTGACTGCTTGATTTCATGCTGATCGAATTGCTAAAAGATCATTAAAATAATGACTTAGCTCCTTGAAATAAGGGATTGATATCTTCATTTTCCAAAAGTGGCTGATTAGATAGATTTGATAATTCATTAATAAAGCCTTAGAAGATGTTTCAATTCATTCTCATGCAAAAATTTACAATCTGGGTGAAAACCGTAACATTCTGGCCGTGACAGGCTTTCACCAGCTTATTTACCAACAAATCCGCTCCGAAGCTGGTGAAAGGTGGAGCTTTCACCAGCTAACTAGCAAAATTTTTGGCGAATTAGTTGGTGAAAAGAGCATATTTCTCAAAATCAAATTTCTCGGTCGTAGAAAATCCATTTTTCATGCCTGAATAGTTGATCGACATCTAGAAAACCTAATATTTCCAATGGTGTTTTCAAATCTTCATTTGGATCTCGGGAAGGGATTGAAAAGTTCCCTACAAGTTTAAGCATCATTCTTTCAGAAATGCTGGTGCATTTTTGATCACTAACATGAAGGATAGACTGTCACCAGCGCATCAGTTTCCATGATTGTCCACTTTCACCAGCGCATCATTCTTGATTGCATGACGTGGGCTGAACATATCATCATTAGATTTTTTACAACGTGGATAAAACGCACATGATCTCTGCTTTCACTAGCGTGCAACCAGTGAGAAGTGCTCCTCGACTGTTGAAATCTGTCGCTTTCACCAGTGCACAACCTATGAGAAATGCTCCTTAGCTGTTGAAAGTCACCACTTTCACCAGCACACACCCCGTGAGAAACGCTCTTTGGATGTTTGAAAATCCCCTCTTTCACCAGCTAACGACCTATGAGAAAACTCCTTAGCTGTTGAAGGTTGCCACTTTCACTAGCTAACCATCATCTTTTAAGCACGCGTTAGTTGTTGAAAACATTTTATGAAAATTTTAAAGAGAAGACCTTTATGGGTCATCTTATTTCTAAGACAAAAATCAAAACCTAAGTCTTGCAGCTAGAAAAACTCAAAACTAAATTTGAGAAAACTACCAATAGCCATGCTATCAACCACAAAATGAAACCATGGTGACGGATTCATTTTGGGAGCTAACAAGTGTCTTGGATAGATTGATGATCTTGGGATCTTCACGAGTCCCAATGTTGCAATCTCCAACATCTCCATCATTTGCAGTAATTTTAGGACTCATGGCCACATGATTGTTGTCAAAGAGTTTTTCTAATGGGACCAGGCCTTTGGGAATGATGTTATTTTTTAGCTGCATTATATCCTTACCAACAATATGATTCTTGAAATATCCATCATTTTCAAACACAACTGCATCCTCTTCTTCACCACAATATTCCTCATCAACACTCAAATTTTCAAATTCACCATCCATCTTAAGGAAACTTTCTATTTGTTTGTCTTCTTCGAAAAATTGCCAGTACTTAATGTTATCAAGAACCGTTGGTCTGTGCTTGACCTCAATCTCATATATTTTGTTAGGAAAAAAATGGAATTTTGAAAATTGAGGCTGAAGTAGCCAGGGCATCAACAATCTGATTCATCCCCCTTGGAATCACTGAAATCTTATACTCTTGAAATTCTTCAAGAAGATCAAGCACTATATGTTGGATTACTGAGAGGGGGGGTGAATCAATAATAGTGCAATTATAATCCTTTTTCTTCAAATGTTATATCAATGTAGAATTATTATCCAATAATGAGTAGTAAGAAATAAACA
>JZKD02S2172695.1:0-15316 GCA_000966675.3 Picea glauca
ATTTTTATCAAAAGAAAATACAGTACCTAGGACATGTAATTTATGCAGAAGGCATTACAGTCGACCCTAAGAAAATAAGAGCCATCATGGAATGGTTGGTACCTAAGGATGTAGTGGATATCC
Organism: Picea glauca; assembly: GCA_000966675.3. NCBI lineage: Eukaryota > Viridiplantae > Streptophyta > Pinopsida > Pinales > Pinaceae > Picea > Picea glauca. The sequence continues at coordinate 124 of JZKD02S2172695.1, forward strand.
GGTCATTCATGGGAATCACCGAATATTATCGCAGATTTATAGAGGGATTTTTCAAAATTGCTTACCCCATCACATCATTACAAAAGAAAGGGACCAAGTTTAATTGGTCATAGAAGTGTCAATATAGTTTTAACAAGTTGAAGGAATTATTGACAACTACACCCATTTTAAAGGTAGCAGACCCAGATAAAGACTTTACCGTCTGTGTTGATGCAAGTAAAGAAGGACTAGGTGGTGTCCTAACTCAAGAAGGACACATTATTTGTTATGAGTCCCGTAAATTAAATGAGCATGAGAGAAACTACGTCACTCATGACTTAGAATTAGCAGAAGTAATACATGCCTTAAAAATGTGGCGACACCACATAATGGGCAAAAAATATATATTATTGACAGATAATAGTGGTGTGAAATATATGTTTAGCTAGTCAGATCTTAATGCAAGGCAAACAAGGTGGCTATACTTCTTGAGCGAATTTGACTTTGAGGTAAGACATATCAACGGTAAGGAAAATAAGGTAGCAAATGCTTTAAGCATAAGAGTCCATGGGTTATTTGAAATAAATGTCAGCAGAGCAGAAAGTGATATGGGACAGAGAATAAGGACGACATGTATTAACGATGAAAATTACACTAAGATAGTGGCAGAATTACAAAACACTACAACAAACTCAAACAAACCAAATCTGAGTATCGATAAAAATGGACTATTACGATTTAAAAACAGACTTTACATACTAGATTCGACAGAGTTAAAGATAACAATTTTGGATGAAGTGCATAAGAAACCGTATTTTGGTCATCCAGGATACCAGAAAATGATAACAACACTTGGGAAATTATTTTATTGTCCTAATATGATGGGAGAAACAACAGAATACTTGGCTAGGTGCCAAGATTGTCAGCAGGTAAAGGCTGAACACCAGCATCCAGTCAACCTATTATAACCATTACCAGTACCAGAATGAAAATGGGAGACCATATCACTAGAGTTTATTATAGGTTTGCCTAAAAATCAGAAACATAATGATTCTATTATGGTTGGAATCGATAAAATCAGTAATTTTGCACACTTTATTCCTGTAAATTATACTTTTAACGCTATAAACATCACTGAAATATTTATAAAAGAAATTTTTAGACTGCATGGTATTTCTAAAATGGTGATTTCAGATAGAGCCATAAAATTCACATCTTCTTTTTGGAAAGAATTGTTTGCAGGGCTAAATACTAATTTGAATTTCAATACGAGTTATCATCCACAAACAGATGGACAGACTGAAAGGAAAAACCAAATCGTAGAGGATATGCTTCACATGTACGTAAGAACAAAACAAAACAAGTACCTACACTTGGTAGAATTTGCATATAACAATGGGTACCAAACTTCGGCTAAGTTGAAACCCTTCGAGGTACTATACGACACCAATTAGATGGGATGACCCAGTTGACAAACTCATGGTTGGACTAGAGATGATCCAAGAGATGGAAAGTACGGTAAGAAAGGTACAATGGAACTTAAAGGGGACACAAGACAGACAAAAAAGTTATGCAGACCAGAAAAGAAGACACTTGGAGTTTGTGGGAGATCATGTTTACTTAAAATTAAAATCTCGGAAGAGTTCACTAAAGCTAGGGAATTGTGCCATGTTGGCACCTAGGTTTTGTGGTCCCTTTGAGATACTAGCTTGAATTAGACTCATAGCATACTAACTTGCACTTCCAGTTAATCTAAAAATTCATAATGTATTTCATGTTTCTTTTTTGAAAAAGTATTTTCATGACCCTACTCATATGATCGATTGGAACTTGGTGCAGGTGGAACTAGAAGGTGAGTTCTAGGTGGAACCCTTGCGCATTCTGGACTGGCAAGAAATAACACTTTGGAACAGATTCATCGCTCAAGTAAAGGTGCAATGGAAGCACTTTAGTCATGAGGAGGCCACTTGGGAGTTGGAGGGAGATTTGCAGAAATCTCATCCAATCATGTTCCAAGAAAGGAGTGAACACCGAGGACAGTGTTTTATTGAAGGGGGAAAGGATGTGACATCCCAGAAAATAAATTAATTTTGAATTTGAAATTTCTTAATAAACTTATTATGTTTTTGGCAAATTTGAATTTGTAAAATTTTTGCCATTTATGGAAATTCTGAATTTTGAATTTGGTAAATTGTAATTAATGATTATGACTATTGGGAAGAGATATGATTTGACCCAAATAACTATTTGACTATGACAATTGTATGAAAACAAAATATTTTATAATTATTGCAGAAGGACAAATGGAACAACCATGTTAAATTCAACTGACCGTGACTCCATGAGTGGGGAACATGTTGGAACTACCTCAGGGCTAATTGTTACAAGTGGAAAATCAGGAATTTGGCAATTGGCAGCCCTTAAAAATCAGGGATTTAGAAAACTGCAAAAATTCCCAAGGGAGGGAAAAGACCTAGGAAAAAATATTGTTTGGATATATAGCATATGTGAGGAGGCAGGACATTTCCTAGTATGCTAGGAAAAATATCATTGGTTTCTTGCTGTTATGAACATTGTTGAGTGTGATGCAAGGAGAAGATTTTTGGAGTGGAACGAAATTGCTAAGGAGGAGTTCTGACTTATCCCTCATGCATTCATGGTCAGGCTTGGGGGTGAATAGGACAAGTGATTTTGGTTGCCTTATTCTACGGTTGGGAGGAACGTGGTTGTTCCCTTTGTCTTCCTGCGAATTGGTTCACATGTGTTATTCTACCTCTCCTTTGGATGAATGTTAATTAATTAAATGTCTGATAGAATGCATTTGTAAATTTTGCATCGAAGTATTGCTATGGATGAAAATCTGGTTGAATGTTGTTGAACTTAATGTCCAATCAAAAGATCTCTAGATAATTCTAAATGTAATCATATCTATAGAGTAAAACTGTATATAAACACCATGTGAATGAGATCGGATTGTGTGTGTGTGTGTGTGTGTGTGTGTGTGTGTATGCTTATGTGTGTGTAAGTAGTTTTACACAGAGTCATGTTATTAATTGGGGTTTTCGTTTATGTACCTATTAATCCAAGAAAAAACAAAGGTTATGTATGACATAAATCATGGTCAAGTATGTACACACACACACACACACACACACACACACATTATAGCTAGAATTGAACAGTATGAATTATAATGGCAAATAAAACATCTACAGTCTTGTTCCTTAAAGTTTTAAATTCTTGATACATGAGAAAACAACTGAATGAACACTTCCTTTTACGAATTTATCCTTTGCCCCAATCTGTACAAATTCGGATATTCATAAACAAATTTCATTGTTATGATATAAGATAATACAGAAGTAGAACACTCCATAAAGGAAAAAACTCATAGATATACAAATGTCATAAGATCATATGCTGATAGAAAATTTAAGATTTGCTTTCCAATTGTACAAAATAAAAAAGACCCAAATTGGAATGGATAGTCATTGTATTAAGGAATCCACAAATTGTTGAGTGATGAATATATACATGAAAACTATCCATTTGGTGATCGTTACAGTGGATGACATAGATATGGCATTATACAATCATAAAGTTCTGTACACATAGCTTGTAATTGCAAACTCCTACCAGTCTTATAGAAACCCCCTTACACAATCAAAGTAACGTATATATATATAAGCGCTCTGGACATAATCACAGAATCACAACTTTAATAGACTTTACTCTGATAAACTCAGATCATTGTAACTACTTAATGTTAGATCCGGTCTAACTATTACAAGTCTAGGATAAACCATTTCGACAATAAACACAAGGAATGTCGAAATGAAATAAAACGATATAGTATTATAGATATAATACAATTCGATTTTCACAGTATAAACATTCATAGTTTTATAAGTTCATTTCCATCCAATGCATAACTGTGAGTTCAAATTTCATAGAAGATTAAAACAAAATCTTCAATCTAAAACAACAACCATAGTAATTAAATTGAAAGTTAGGGTGAAACCCAAACAATGAGAAGATTTGATCAATCCAACAGTCATTTCATTACTTCAAATAAACAGGGGAATCATGTACATAACTCTTCAAAGGAGTCATACTTATAGTAACCAGACCCGAATTTTAAGATTACATGTGATAATTTTCCCTTTTCCAAGAACTTTAGGAAACCGAGGGAAACTATACTGAACGGCTAAATCTAAAATTGCAACCATGTCTGTTCGGACTCCGGAAGGGTTTACAAAAGGGAATTCAAATACCTTTTGCACCGAACACGAGAATGAAACATCCGAAATCTTTGCGTAGATGAAATTATGGGAATAATTACCATCTACGAATATCAGTAATTTATATACAAGGAAAAAAATTAAGAAGAAAACCAACAGAGTGATAATTGTTATTAACGGAGTATACGAGGATAATACTTAAATTCTGATTCGGGGGCTCGCATGTCTTTCATTTTTCTTGTTGCCTTCCGTCTCGACAGATGCCTGGGACGAGGGTGGATGGTGCAACAACTCTCTGATGGGTACCCTCGCATCAAACATGGCCCATCATTAGCGATACATATCAATTATNGGCTAAGTTGAAACCCTTCGAGGTACTATACGACACCAATTAGATGGGATGACCCAGTTGACAAACTCATGGTTGGACTAGAGATGATCCAAGAGATGGAAAGTACGGTAAGAAAGGTACAATGGAACTTAAAGGGGACACAAGACAGACAAAAAAGTTATGCAGACCAGAAAAGAAGACACTTGGAGTTTGTGGGAGATCATGTTTACTTAAAATTAAAATCTCGGAAGAGTTCACTAAAGCTAGGGAATTGTGCCATGTTGGCACCTAGGTTTTGTGGTCCCTTTGAGATACTAGCTTGAATTAGACTCATAGCATACTAACTTGCACTTCCAGTTAATCTAAAAATTCATAATGTATTTCATGTTTCTTTTTTGAAAAAGTATTTTCATGACCCTACTCATATGATCGATTGGAACTTGGTGCAGGTGGAACTAGAAGGTGAGTTCTAGGTGGAACCCTTGCGCATTCTGGACTGGCAAGAAATAACACTTTGGAACAGATTCATCGCTCAAGTAAAGGTGCAATGGAAGCACTTTAGTCATGAGGAGGCCACTTGGGAGTTGGAGGGAGATTTGCAGAAATCTCATCCAATCATGTTCCAAGAAAGGAGTGAACACCGAGGACAGTGTTTTATTGAAGGGGGAAAGGATGTGACATCCCAGAAAATAAATTAATTTTGAATTTGAAATTTCTTAATAAACTTATTATGTTTTTGGCAAATTTGAATTTGTAAAATTTTTGCCATTTATGGAAATTCTGAATTTTGAATTTGGTAAATTGTAATTAATGATTATGACTATTGGGAAGAGATATGATTTGACCCAAATAACTATTTGACTATGACAATTGTATGAAAACAAAATATTTTATAATTATTGCAGAAGGACAAATGGAACAACCATGTTAAATTCAACTGACCGTGACTCCATGAGTGGGGAACATGTTGGAACTACCTCAGGGCTAATTGTTACAAGTGGAAAATCAGGAATTTGGCAATTGGCAGCCCTTAAAAATCAGGGATTTAGAAAACTGCAAAAATTCCCAAGGGAGGGAAAAGACCTAGGAAAAAATATTGTTTGGATATATAGCATATGTGAGGAGGCAGGACATTTCCTAGTATGCTAGGAAAAATATCATTGGTTTCTTGCTGTTATGAACATTGTTGAGTGTGATGCAAGGAGAAGATTTTTGGAGTGGAACGAAATTGCTAAGGAGGAGTTCTGACTTATCCCTCATGCATTCATGGTCAGGCTTGGGGGTGAATAGGACAAGTGATTTTGGTTGCCTTATTCTACGGTTGGGAGGAACGTGGTTGTTCCCTTTGTCTTCCTGCGAATTGGTTCACATGTGTTATTCTACCTCTCCTTTGGATGAATGTTAATTAATTAAATGTCTGATAGAATGCATTTGTAAATTTTGCATCGAAGTATTGCTATGGATGAAAATCTGGTTGAATGTTGTTGAACTTAATGTCCAATCAAAAGATCTCTAGATAATTCTAAATGTAATCATATCTATAGAGTAAAACTGTATATAAACACCATGTGAATGAGATCGGATTGTGTGTGTGTGTGTGTGTGTGTGTGTGTGTGTATGCTTATGTGTGTGTAAGTAGTTTTACACAGAGTCATGTTATTAATTGGGGTTTTCGTTTATGTACCTATTAATCCAAGAAAAAACAAAGGTTATGTATGACATAAATCATGGTCAAGTATGTACACACACACACACACACACACACACACACATTATAGCTAGAATTGAACAGTATGAATTATAATGGCAAATAAAACATCTACAGTCTTGTTCCTTAAAGTTTTAAATTCTTGATACATGAGAAAACAACTGAATGAACACTTCCTTTTACGAATTTATCCTTTGCCCCAATCTGTACAAATTCGGATATTCATAAACAAATTTCATTGTTATGATATAAGATAATACAGAAGTAGAACACTCCATAAAGGAAAAAACTCATAGATATACAAATGTCATAAGATCATATGCTGATAGAAAATTTAAGATTTGCTTTCCAATTGTACAAAATAAAAAAGACCCAAATTGGAATGGATAGTCATTGTATTAAGGAATCCACAAATTGTTGAGTGATGAATATATACATGAAAACTATCCATTTGGTGATCGTTACAGTGGATGACATAGATATGGCATTATACAATCATAAAGTTCTGTACACATAGCTTGTAATTGCAAACTCCTACCAGTCTTATAGAAACCCCCTTACACAATCAAAGTAACGTATATATATATAAGCGCTCTGGACATAATCACAGAATCACAACTTTAATAGACTTTACTCTGATAAACTCAGATCATTGTAACTACTTAATGTTAGATCCGGTCTAACTATTACAAGTCTAGGATAAACCATTTCGACAATAAACACAAGGAATGTCGAAATGAAATAAAACGATATAGTATTATAGATATAATACAATTCGATTTTCACAGTATAAACATTCATAGTTTTATAAGTTCATTTCCATCCAATGCATAACTGTGAGTTCAAATTTCATAGAAGATTAAAACAAAATCTTCAATCTAAAACAACAACCATAGTAATTAAATTGAAAGTTAGGGTGAAACCCAAACAATGAGAAGATTTGATCAATCCAACAGTCATTTCATTACTTCAAATAAACAGGGGAATCATGTACATAACTCTTCAAAGGAGTCATACTTATAGTAACCAGACCCAAATTTTAAGATTACATGTGGTAATTTTCCCTTTTTCAAGAACTTTAGGAAACCGAGGGAAACTATATTGAATGGCTAAATCTAAAATTGCAACCATGTCTGTTCGGACTCCGGAAGGGTTTACAAAAGGGAATTCAAATACCTTTTGCGCCGAACACGAGAATGAAACATCTGAAATCTTTGCGTAGATGAAATTATGGGAAGAATTACCATCTATGAATATCAGTAATTTATATACAAGGAAAAAAATTAAGAAGAACACCAACAGAGTGATAATTGTTATTAACGGAGTATACCAGGATAATACTTAAATTCTGATTCGCGGGCTCGCATGTCTTTCATTTTTCTTGTTGCCTTCCGTCTGGACAGATGCCTGGGACGAGGGTGGATGGTTCAACAACTCTCTGATGGGTACCCTCGCATCAAACACGGCCCATCATTAGCAATACATATAAATTATTAAAACGAATAAAACAAAAGAAAAAAAAACTTTACACAGTGGCCATGATCTTAATGAATTGCAGTAATATAGTGTTAAGTTTCATTCTAAATCCATAAATGGTACCATGCATGCTATGCGAAATATGGAACAAGTTGCTCATACAGAACCGAGACTATACCTAACTAGTGAAGTCTAACCTTTCCAAAATCCAATTTTCCTAAAGTAGTTACAACTCAATAAACATTACAGAGATAGTCCTTCTATTGTTTCCAATTGGTTTGACCACGATATAGACAATAACTATTTTTTTGTTTGCAAAGGTTTTGATGTACCGTAGAATAACACTACTGAACAATTCAAAGCACAAAGGTCACTTTTCCTTGGACCCAGGATATAAATCCTTTAAAATTAAAGAAAACCACACATGCGAAGGAACAAACCAAATAGAAGTACTAAGGGGTTCACCCCTGTACAACGAAAGGAAACAAAAGGAAAAATTTATATAGCATGTCGCAGGGGACCCTACCTTTCCGAAAGAGAATCCTCACACAACATCATGACATTTAACTTCAGGGCCTTGACTTATGCGCTATAGAATAACGATAGCAGAGGGTTATGAAACCTTAAAAGTTACAACCCAGAAAAACGATACCGATTGTTTCTCCCTAAAATAAGAAGAGCGACATTGTACTCTTGGAAGGGTTGAGTAAGGAACGACCAACAAAATAACCCTCCTACGAGCACATAAGACAACCATAACAGTTACAAAGGAATATAATAAGGGAAACTTTGGAGTGTAGAGTATAAACAAACAATAGTATTTAAAAATGAAAAAACAGTTTTCTTTTTCCAAAGAACCACCTCTTTATTCGACCAGAGTATTATGTTAAAAAGAAAACTTACCAGGGGAGGTAGAGTCACATTGTATGTTCACCGACTAAAAGAACCTCCATTTTCAGGAGTCTGCTTTGTTAAAGGAGTAATACGTAGAGCCCTTTGGAGAAGTCACAATGAGAACTATAGAAGCATGAAAAAACCCTAATAGAAACCCTACCTACTCAGTTAAATGTTGGGAGCACGTAGGACGACTCAACCATGTGACGAGGCATAGTTGGCATGACTGGAATGGGCGGAAGGCCGGGTAAGAATCCTCGTAACCTGCACTCATAGGTTTCCATTAAATAATAGACGTGAAACCTTAATTACCACCTGACAGTAATCCAATCTCTCCCATCAAGTTAATTCATGAAGCAAATGAATTCTTTCGAGCTTGACCAAATGGTACACATACACGACCACAGTTTGGTTGTAATTAAATTAAACTTCGAGAGAAGAATCAATAGAGTTTTTCGTTTGATTAATTCAAATTTTCTCAAGTTCTCATTACTCAAAATCTGTGGGGGTAAGGGACACAATATTATTAACTTGTTTATTCATAAATGGAACCCATCGAAAAATCGAAACCAGGAATAGAAATGCCAAACACATTACCGCCAAGTCTTTTCTTTCAAACTATGGTTATAGAATTTTGCCTGTGGCTATATATATATCTATATATGTATAAATATAGGTATGATAAGAAAGTGATCATCTCATATGGTTAGATTAAATTCTTATTGTGCGCAACTTATAGAAATATTTTATGTAAAGAGAGACTAGTAATATTAATCCTATGTCTAGTCTATGGTATAAGTATGATGTACATAGATGAGTAGGTTGGGAAAGTGAAAGGGAATTTTACTAAGTCTCCTAAAGAATTAATATTGTAGTTTTATTTAGCAAACAATATAGATAGGCACGTAAGTGGCATCATGTAGTAGAAAAAATATAAGTATCATCACAAAAATTTATAACCGGAATGAAGGATTTCTTCCATCTACCGATAAATGTGTAAAGTATAACTGGGAGAGTTATGCATCCTATAAAAAAGAAATTTATGAAGAATTTGATGTACATTACACTTAAGATGTCATTTTGGCGTGCGATGGCTTTTCTCCTCAAGAGAAACAATCTCGAGACCCAATTCTTTGTACCCTGACTTCGTTGGCGACATGCATTAAGAACGACAAGGAGAAGACCGCTCGGGTACCACTGATATAGAATATATTTTCCGAATGAAATGAATACATATTATTATCAAAATATGCTTAACAAAGAATAACATATATACAATGAACCTGGTTTTAATTCAATAAGGAAATAAGATGAAACTGTAAAATGCCGCGAAAACAAGCTTGCTAGAATGTTGGTGGCTTATCTCTGAGAAAAGATGTGACGACTGCACTCATTCACAAGAAGATGATTACAATGAGTCTTTGAAGGCCTTTTTACAATAAAAAATAATTTCAAAAACCCTTTACATCCAAAAAACCTAACCCTAGGAGATGAAGCGCTAAAATTCACGTGGGCCTCGTTTGGGTAAGTTAGTACATCGACTTCATGGGATCGTAACTTTTGAATACAATCTCCATTTGAGGTGCATGATAGCCCATTGGAAAGGTCTATCCAAGGAATAAACATTTTTTTTTCTATCTATGAAAGGTCATTATGACTATGGCAAGCCCTAAAAAAAGTTGTTTAGGGCCTCAAAACGATTCCGCAAGTCACCGACCCGAAAACTGGGGAAAAATTGCCAAACTAGAAAACTGCCAAAATGAGCCAGTTGGAATAGGTGGGAGGCCATCATCCTCATGAAAGTGGTTGGAGAATTTTTCAAACCAAATGGAATGAGAAACCATTGAAAAAGACCTTCCTTTCACTTGAAGGTGGTCTTCCATACATCTGTTTGTTCTATCAGGACCTAGTGGTCGCCATACTTCATATCAATCTTACTGAAGTATTTGTCCCTCGTGAGTTGATGAAGGAGGTCATTGATTTGGGGAATCATGTACGGGTTTCTGACTGTGATTTTATTCAGGGCCTCATAAGAAATCCAAAGTCGTCAGGTTCCATATTTTTTCTATACCATCATGATTGGGCTCCCGCAAGGTGATGAGCTAGGAAGAATGTGCCCCTTGTGGAGAATTTCTTAGATCTGATGCTTGATCTCCTCATTATCTAATAGAGAGAAGCAGTAGAATGGCCCATTGGGAAGAAGTGTGAGGGGGGTCATATAGATGGGGTGCTTGACGTGATAGTGCAGAGGTACCCTGATAGGTGAGGAGAAGATATATGAGTATTCTTCCATGACCTTATCCACTTGATTCTGCTTTGTGGAGAGGTCAGTCATGAAGACCCTTGATGTGGCTGTGATATTTCTCTGAGAATCACGAAAAATAAAAACTTTCATGTCTGAGAGATGACCTTTTTACATTACTTGACATAGATCAAGGAAATAGCATTGGGTGGGACTACCTCGGGTATCCTCTAAAATTTCATGTTCAAAGTAAAAATAACATTGCAAGGCCTAGAATCATATACATCATGACATTTGCATAAATATGGTTGGCCCAAAAGAACATTACAAACTTTGAGAGCGGAAAAATCACACAGTACCCGGTCTTTGAAGGGATTGATGTCGTATGACAGGCGTCATTCTTGGCTGATGTAGATGTTTCTTCCTTGGCATAGCCATCCGATGGTGTATGGTTGTGGGTCCAACATTGTTGGCAGGGCGAGTCACTTGAAAACCTTTGGTGAGATCAGGTTCTTCTAGCTACTTCTATCAACAATGAAGTACAGTGGGGTACCTTTGTTGGCCCTTGACCAAGTTTTGAGGATTCTTGGTCATGTTTGACCTAATTTTGGGATGTCAACAGGATGTTGAAGGTGGACCGCAAGACGAAGCGGAGATCGTGGGATCTCGACCCCTTTTAGGGCCCTTTTTTGGATTTGGGATTATGTAACGGGTATGGGGATGTCGTTCCATGGGTTTACCCATGTTTAGGCCTATTTTGTATGTATAAAGAGATGTTAAGGAAATGCAGTGAACACGAATGGCTGAGTGCTATAGTTGGATTTGTGTGATCAAGAGTTGTAAGTGCTTTGGTGCATACTCTGTGAGACTTGAAGATCTAAGTTAAAGTCATTGTAAGAGACTGTAGAAGGCTACATGCTTAGATCTACTTAGGGAAGGATAATCTAGCGAGATGCGCAGATCTCTTGTCCTCTGCGGAGTAAGGTTTTTGAGTATCTATGCATGTAACCTATTGAAGAAGCTAATAAATAAGACAAAAAGTTGGTGGGCGTAGCCCCAGGGTGGGGGTGAACCATGTACATATTGTGTTGCTTTTCTCTGTGCGATGTATTGATGTCTTTATATGCTTATTTTCTTAGTTTTTTAACATAGATGAATGATAGATAGATATGTTAATGCTATGTGCTTAATAATATGGATGGATGTTAGATATGACTTATATACATGTGCTTAGTGCTTAAATATGCAAGATCTGATCTGTTCCGTCATGCTAAGTGTTGTTAGATGCTAGATCTGGTTGAAAACTGCATTGTGTTGTAATTAGGGTTTAATTGGGTTGTAACTAAGAACTGAATATTGATAAATATAATTGTTGAGTGCTTTGTTAAGTGATTAGAATCATAGATCTATGTCTCAACTAAGGTTGCAAACACTGGAGTTCTGCAACCACCCCTGCCTCTACCTCGGGTGATACTTCATTTGCTTTGCAGGTGTTACTGAAAGGGTCGGTAGTTATGGTTTTGTTGGTACGTTATTGTAGCGTTGAACCCTGGGTCTGCCCCTGTGCCAACAAACCGTTCTGTTGTTAGGACATGAAACTATGATTGCTGGGAAATGAGGAAAGAGAATCTTTGTGCAAAGACTTGACCTGAAATTGTGAGAGCTTTGTGTGTAGATTTGTCGCTCTAGTGCACAGTATTCTACTTGATTTTTGAAGCTCTGTGCTAAAGAAAGAAGTTTGATCTGAAGAAAAGAGGTAAGATCTAAATTCTTTGTACTCTGATAAAGGTAAGAATAGTGAAAAGTTTTAATATCTAGAAGCCTTGTGCTCTGTTGAAGATAAGATTAGTGGAAATTTTTGTTTCTAAAGTATGGATCTAAATATCTTTGATAAGATTTTTCCTATCTTGAAAACTAGGGCACTGATAGAAAAATGAAGATTTGATATCAGTAGATCTGATAAGAATAGTGAAAGATATGTTATACCTATGCATAGAAAGAATGTTTGGACTAATGAGTGGATGCAGGACCCTAGAAACAATTTGTTGGAGGTAATCTACTATGATCCTAGCGTGTAGTAGAGGAGAGGCTGGGGATCATTTAAAAAAAGGAGAGGATTAACCCTTTGTTACAGTTGCAGAAGACCGAGACATCTGGATAAGGAATGCCCTAGAAAGAGACCTAGTTTCCTATGTTGCAAAGATATGGACCATGAAGTATTGTATTTCCCTAGAATGATTGCTAAGGTTGAAAGGATGAATATGAACAAAGAAAACCCTAAGGCAGATCCAGAAACTGATATTATGATAGAACCCTAGAAAGGATCAAAGAAAGTATTACTACAGATGCAAGGAACCTTGAATGATCACTGACATATCAGCTTATTAGAGATATTCAAAGAAAAATGATGCATTGAAGTAAGAATAGGAGACTTCAACATTGACTGTGTTCTAGATGAGGAAACACAGGTAAATATCATGACCGAAAGAACTTGGGAAATTCTAGGAAATCTTTCTATGAATCCTTCAATAGGAGGAATAGGATTATTCAGAGGAAAGTTGATAACCCTATGTGGAAGACTTAACAAGATATCTATGAGTGCTCATGGAAATTCAACAGAAGAAGAATTTGAAGTTGTTAAATTTATTGAGAACAACACTCCATTTTCTATGTTATTAGGAAAACCGTGGATTGAAAAATATCAGGCTAGAAGGAAAGAAGAAGAAGTCTTAGAACAAAATAAGAAAGAATTGAAAGATTGCATGACTAGGAGGATTGCACACTTGATTGAAGAACAGGAGAACCGGGTGAAGCTATTTCAAACCAGATATTTGGATGTCAAAGTTGGAAGAACATTAGAAGACCCACAAAAGACTAAAGTACCTATTCCAGGTACAGATGAAGTATTACCCTTGATTTCTAGGAAGGAACCTCAACAACATGAAGTTACTATGTCGAAAGAAGATAAGAATGAAAATGAAAAAAAGAATTTTGAGACGAAGCTCATTGGAAAGAAGGCTAGAAAACTAAGTAAGAAGAGAACTAAGATTGAAAAGTTATAGAAGGTTACCAAGGGAACTTCGCAGAAGGAAAATTTGCAAAATTGGAGCTTCGTCGGAATATCAGAACAACATCACATGGCACTTCGCCATGGTGAAGCAATATAGTCGTTGAAATAGTATAACCATTCAACTGACGGCCCGAATGGGTAGAAAGGAATTTATGGTCAGAAATTCCACCACCAGACCATTGGGACCATGCCATAATGGAAAAAACTGAGTTAATGAAGGCTTTTCACCCGTTTCAAGATATATGTTGTCGAGTTATCCTTTTATCTCGTTGTGCCACACAACAAGAACATTTTTTCCAATCATGACTATCAGAGCTCACAGCATAGTTGATTTTGCATAGTGCCCACCGCGTTAGTGCCATTTATCTCATTCCATTGAATAGTTACTCTTCGAACCCAAGACATTCAATCACGAGTGTGCATGTTGAATGAGCTTAGCACTGCAAAGAAAATTGTCGAAGTTCTTATTGACCTAATGACTGGAAGAGTAATGTATGAAAGAGAGATGTCTTCAAGTATTCAAGCACCATCAATGAGAGGAATGCAAGCCTCTCCATCAACTGCTCATGGATCTGGATCATCCTGACCATTGGTAGAAAAGAGAACCAAACATAGAGATTACCTAGCTAATGTGAAGCTGATCCTGACCATATTGTCGGATTACATCCCACCTCTGGTCGGGGTAGTGAGTCGAGATAGTGTGCCAAGAGAATTAGAGTACACCATGGTTACCGCGTACCTCCTGAAAGGGATACGTGTAGTTCATGCACAACAAGATAAGATCACAACGTTGAAGTTCAGTGACTTCAACCTCAGAAATCGCAAAAAATACAACATGCTTTCTATTGGACAACTGAGAGGGGGAGGTGAATCAGTTGTTACCGTTCTTAAACAATTATGCTTATTTTAAACTCTTTGCAGAGAATTTAATGACAATCACAATAATGCAGGGAGGTAAGAAATAGAAAATTCGACATCAGTCACACATATGAAATATATAGAGACAAATATTTCTTGAGGAAACCCATAAAGGGTAAAAACCTCTTCTTCTTGGTATGCTAAGTAATCTTTACATTCTATACATTATCATACATATGAGCTCCAACTCATTGTGAGGATACAACCTCTATTTTGCAAGATGCAACTTGCAGAGAGCACCAGCTCTCTATTTTCTCTAGCACCTACTAGAAGGAAGCACCAACTCCCTAGTTTCTCTAGCACCCACTAGAAGGAAGCACCAACTCCCTAGTTT
>JZKD02S2172695.1:27207-42190 GCA_000966675.3 Picea glauca
GGGTCTGGTTACTATAAGTATGACTCCTTTGAAGAGTTATGTACATGATTCCCCTGTTTATTTGAAGTAATGAAATGACTGTTGGATTGATCAAATCTTCTCATTGTTTGGGTTTCACCCTAACTTTCAATTTAATTACTATGGTTGTTGTTTTAGATTGAAGATTTTGTTTTAATCTTCTATGAAATTTGAACTCACAGTTATGCATTGGATGGAAATGAACTTATAAAACTATGAATGTTTATACTGTGAAAATCGAATTGTATTATATCTATAATACTATATCGTTTTATTTCATTTCGACATTCCTTGTGTTTATTGTCGAAATGGTTTATCCTAGACTTGTAATAGTTAGACCGGATCTAACATTAAGTAGTTACAATGATCTGAGTTTATCAGAGTAAAGTCTATTAAAGTTGTGATTCTGTGATTATGTCCAGAGCGCTTATATATATATACGTTACTTTGATTGTGTAAGGGGGTTTCTATAAGACTGGTAGGAGTTTGCAATTACAAGCTATGTGTACAGAACTTTATGATTGTATAATGCCATATCTATGTCATCCACTGTAACGATCACCAAATGGATAGTTTTCATGTATATATTCATCACTCAACAATTTGTGGATTCCTTAATACAATGACTATCCATTCCAATTTGGGTCTTTTTTATTTTGTACAATTGGAAAGCAAATCTTAAATTTTCTATCAGCATATGATCTTATGACATTTGTATATCTATGAGTTTTTTCCTTTATGGAGTGTTCTACTTCTGTATTATCTTATATCATAACAATGAAATTTGTTTATGAATATCCGAATTTGTACAGATTGGGGCAAAGGATAAATTCGTAAAAGGAAGTGTTCATTCAGTTGTTTTCTCATGTATCAAGAATTTAAAACTTTAAGGAACAAGACTGTAGATGTTTTATTTGCCATTATAATTCATACTGTTCAATTCTAGCTATAATGTGTGTGTGTGTGTGTGTGTGTGTGTGTGTACATACTTGACCATGATTTATGTCATACATAACCTTTGTTTTTTCTTGGATTAATAGGTACATAAACGAAAACCCCAATTAATAACATGACTCTGTGTAAAACTACTTACACACACATAAGCATACACACACACACACACACACACACACACACACAATCCGATCTCATTCACATGGTGTTTATATACAGTTTTACTCTATAGATATGATTACATTTAGAATTATCTAGAGATCTTTTGATTGGACATTAAGTTCAACAACATTCAACCAGATTTTCATCCATAGCAATACTTCGATGCAAAATTTACAAATGCATTCTATCAGACATTTAATTAATTAACATTCATCCAAAGGAGAGGTAGAATAACACATGTGAACCAATTCGCAGGAAGACAAAGGGAACAACCACGTTCCTCCCAACCGTAGAATAAGGCAACCAAAATCACTTGTCCTATTCACCCCCAAGCCTGACCATGAATGCATGAGGGATAAGTCAGAACTCCTCCTTAGCAATTTCGTTCCACTCCAAAAATCTTCTCCTTGCATCACACTCAACAATGTTCATAACAGCAAGAAACCAATGATATTTTTCCTAGCATACTAGGAAATGTCCTGCCTCCTCACATATGCTATATATCCAAACAATATTTTTTCCTAGGTCTTTTCCCTCCCTTGGGAATTTTTGCAGTTTTCTAAATCCCTGATTTTTAAGGGCTGCCAATTGCCAAATTCCTGATTTTCCACTTGTAACAATTAGCCCTGAGGTAGTTCCAACATGTTCCCCACTCATGGAGTCACGGTCAGTTGAATTTAACATGGTTGTTCCATTTGTCCTTCTGCAATAATTATAAAATATTTTGTTTTCATACAATTGTCATAGTCAAATAGTTATTTGGGTCAAATCATATCTCTTCCCAATAGTCATAATCATTAATTACAATTTACCAAATTCAAAATTCAGAATTTCCATAAATGGCAAAAATTTTACAAATTCAAATTTGCCAAAAACATAATAAGTTTATTAAGAAATTTCAAATTCAAAATTAATTTATTTTCTGGGATGTCACATCCTTTCCCCCTTCAATAAAACACTGTCCTCGGTGTTCACTCCTTTCTTGGAACATGATTGGATGAGATTTCTGCAAATCTCCCTCCAACTCCCAAGTGGCCTCCTCATGACTAAAGTGCTTCCATTGCACCTTTACTTGAGCGATGAATCTGTTCCAAAGTGTTATTTCTTGCCAGTCCAGAATGCGCAAGGGTTCCACCTAGAACTCACCTTCTAGTTCCACCTGCACCAAGTTCCAATCGATCATATGAGTAGGGTCATGAAAATACTTTTTCAAAAAAGAAACATGAAATACATTATGAATTTTTAGATTAACTGGAAGTGCAAGTTAGTATGCTATGAGTCTAATTCAAGCTAGTATCTCAAAGGGACCACAAAACCTAGGTGCCAACATGGCACAATTCCCTAGCTTTAGTGAACTCTTCCGAGATTTTAATTTTAAGTAAACATGATCTCCCACAAACTCCAAGTGTCTTCTTTTCTGGTCTGCATAACTTTTTTGTCTGTCTTGTGTCCCCTTTAAGTTCCATTGTACCTTTCTTACCGTACTTTCCATCTCTTGGATCATCTCTAGTCCAACCATGAGTTTGTCAACTGGGTCATCCCATCTAATTGGTGTCGTATAGTACCTCGAAGGGTTTCAACTTAGCCAAAGTTTGGTACCCATTGTTATATGCAAATTCTACCAAGTGTAGGTACTTGCTTTGTTTTGTTCTTACGTACATGCGAAGCATATCCTCTACGATTTGGTTTGTCCTTTCAGTCTGTCCATCCGTTTGTGGATGATAACTCGTACTGGAATTCAAATTAGTATTTATCCCTGCAAACAATTCTTTCCAAAAAGAAGATGTGAATTTTATGGCTCTATCTGAAATCACCATTTTAGAAATACCATGCAGTCTAAAATTTTCTTTTATAAATATTTCAGTGATGTTTATAGCGTTAAAAGTATAATTTATAGGAATAAAGTGTGCAAACTTACTGATTTTATTGATTCCAACCATAATAGAATCATTATGTTTCTGATTTTTAGGCAAACCTATAATAAAGTCTAGTGATATGGTCTCCCATTTTCATTCTGGTACTGGTAATGGTTATAATAGGTTGACTGGATGTTGGTGTTCAGCCTTTACCTGCTGACAATCTTGGCACCTAGCCAAGTATTCTGTTGTTTCTCCCGTCATATTAGGACAATAAAATAATTTCCCAAGTGTTGTTATCATTTTCTTGTATCCTGGATGACCAAAATACGGTTTCTTATGCACTTCATCCAAAACTGTTATCTTTAACTCTGTCGAATCTGGTATGTAAAGTCTGTTTTTAAATCGTAATAGTCCATTTTTATCGATACTCAGATTTGGTTTGTTTGAGTTTGTTGTAGTGTTTTGTAATTCTGCCACTATCTTAGTGTAATTTTCATCGTTAATACATGTCGTCCTTATTCTCTGTCCCATATCACTTTCTGCTCTGCTGACATTTATTTCAAATAACCCATGGACTCTTATGCTTAAAGCATTTGCTACCTTATTTTCCTTACCGTTGATATGTCTTACCTCAAAGTCAAATTCGCTCAAGAAGTATAGCCACCTTGTTTGCCTTGCATTAAGATCTGACTAGCTAAACATATATTTCACACCACTATTATCTGTCAATAATATATATTTTTTGCCCATTATGTGGTGTCGCCACATTTTTAAGGCATGTATTACTTCTGCTAATTCTAAGTCATGAGTGACGTAGTTTCTCTCATGCTCATTTAATTTACGGGACTCATAACAAATAATGTGTCCTTCTTGAGTTAGGACACCACCTAGTCCTTCTTTACTTGCATCAACACAGACGGTAAAGTCTTTATCTGGGTCTGCTACCTTTAAAATGGGTGTAGTTGTCAATAATTCCTTCAACTTGTTAAAACTATATTGACACTTCTATGACCAATTAAACTTGGTCCCTTTCTTTTGTAATGATGTGATGGGGTAAGCAATTTTGAAAAATCCCTCTATAAATCTGCGATAATATTCGGTGATTCCCATGAATGACCGGATATCCACTACATCCTTAGGTACCAACCATTCCATGATGGCTCTTATTTTCTTAGGGTCGACTGTAATGCCTTCTGCATAAATTACATGTCCTAGGTACTGTATTTTCTTTTGATAAAAATTACACTTATTGAATTTAGCGTACAATTTGTGCTTCCTCAAAGTTTGCAGAACTATTCTTAAGTGTTCTTCATGTTCTTCTTATGTTTTAGAATATACCAACATATTGTCAATAAATACCAGTACGAACTTGTCCAAGTACTGACTAAAAATACTTGTCCAAGTCAATAATTTGGTTGGTGTGTTAGTGAGCCCGAAAGGTATAACTACGAATTCATAATGTCCATATCTTGTTCGAAAAGTTTTTTTTCTTATGTCCTCATATTTTATCCTAACTTGGTGATAACCATATCGTAAATCTAACTTTGAAAAGATCTTTGTCCCACCTACTTGATCAAACAAATCATTTATCCTAGGTAAGGGGTACTTGTTCTTAATAGTCATTTTGTTCAATTGTCTATAATCGATACATAGTCTTAGAGTACCATCTTTCTTTTTCACAAAGAGGACTGGTTCTCCCCATGGTGATACACTCGGTCTGATATACTCTTTGCCAAACAATTCCTGTAGATGAATTTTTAGTTTTGTTAATTCTGGAAAACTCATTCAGTAAGGTGCTTTAGAGATAGGGGATGAACCAGGTAACAGGTCTATGGAAAAGTCTATTTCTCTTCTAGGGGGTAGTTCAGGTATTTCATCAACAAACACGTCTCTGAATTCACGTAGAACAATAATGTCTTCCAAGTTGGGCTTATCTTCTTTTTCTAACAGGTTCGTTATTTGGATGGCTTAAAATTGACAACCCTTTCTCATGCATTTATTGAATTGCATTGATGTGAATTGTCTAACTGATATTGGTTTTGGTATACCTAGGGTTGTTCTAGTAGTGTCATAATCGTCTTTATACTTAAGTGTCTTTGTATAAAAATCTAGTACTTCTTTATGCTTTTCCAACGAGTCCATTCCGATAATCACATCATAAGATCCTAGTGGTAGAATGTTTAGATTTGTTCTTATGTTTTGACCATCTAAACTGAACTCAAAATCAGAAAGAAAGTCAACCACTTTCCATTTAGTTCCTTTTGCTAGTTGTACCATCCATGATTTTGCGTGTTTCATTTTCTTAAGTTTATTTGACTCTACGACACTAGGAGTGATATAACTTAATGTAGCTCCAAGATCAATTAAAACAGAAATTTGAGTGTTATTGATTTTACCTTTGATTTCTACCACAGAGGACCGGTGGTCATCTTGCCGACCATTTATGACTACATTGATTCGATGCAAGATTTTGCCCCCATCACCCACCGCCAAGGCTTCCTGCAAATTATGAGCAATAGTTTTGTTCACTGAATTAAAACATGGAAAGTTCCTCCTCAGATGAGATTCTCCACATTCCCAGCATTTTAATGGTTCCCAGGGGTTGTCCCCAAACTTCTTAGTTCCCAGGTTTACCGCCTCCTTGTGTGCTTGGATGGTTTGATTAAAAATATTTCTTTGGAAGGCTTTTTGATGCATTCTGATAAGGGGATGGTTGGTATCCCTTCTTCCGTTGGTTCAATCGGTCTTGTTTCCTATCCTTCCAAGATTTGGGAAATTCTATTTGTTATTTGTATTGATCATAACACATTCGGGATTTTCTGAATACTTCACTCAGGGACTTGGGATTATCAAAATTAATTCTGTGGTAAGCAACTTAGGAACCAATGGATTTTTACTTTATCCTCCTGGATATAAGGTATGAACCTTAGTAATTCTAGGAATTTATTTATCAGATCTTCCATAGACATTTGACCAAGTCGTAACTCATAGAATTATTTCATTTTTCTTTCATAGTAGCTTTTAGATAGGCATTGTTTCTTAAAGTATTTCTTAAAGTCAGACCATTCCATCTATTTCTCCTTTAAGCCCTTGGCCAATTTCAGATCTTGCCACCAAATGTTGTCTTTTCCTTTCAGATTGTAAATGGCCATTCTGACCTTCATATTGCTGGAATAGTTATATATCTGGAAATATTTTTTGATGTGTAATAACCATGCTTCAACTTCCTCACCTGTCCTGGATTCCCCATCAAATGTAGCAGGTTTGATCTTCTTAAATTCTCCCTCAAGATGATCTACATGTTTCCTTTTTCTGTCCAGTTTTTCTTTATCTTCAGTTGAAGGGGTACCTTAATATGAGTTGTCCTCTTTTTCTGCTTCAGGACCAGAATTCTTGGAGGGCCTTTTACTGACATCTTCTTCATGGTTATTATCCTTTGGGATTTTATTTGTCATTATACTGCACAACAAGACTTCATTTATTTATTGTTGCTCCTGTTGTTATTTCTTCAATTTCTCATTGTCAGCTCTGAAAACCTGCAGCTCAACAATAAGATTCCTCATCATTTCCAGAACATCAGTAGGTAAAATTCTGTCACTATTTTGTCTTGGTTCTTTAGGATTCCCATCAAATCTAATTTTTGCGTCATCCTGGGCTACCATGATTAACACGAAACATAAAAGGGTTTTCTATTTGTAACAATAAAAGTTTATTAGTTTTACATAAACAAAAATATGTACTAAGTAAATAATGGGGCCCTGTTCGAGGTCCAAGTGTTGTAACCTTTTCTCTGATACCATATGTAATGTACCTCAAATTCGTCATAATTTTTTTCTTCTAGGAGGCATAATTATCCCAGTTATACTTTACATGTTTATCGGTAGATGAAAGAAATCCTTCATTCCAGTTATAAAGTTTTGTGACGATATTTATATTTGTCCGACTACATAATGCCACTTACGTGTCTGTCTATCTTGTTTGCTAAATAAACCTACAAGATTAATTCTTCAGGAGTCTTAGTAAAATCCCCTTTCACTTTCCCAACCTACTCATCTATGTACATCATACTTATACCATAGACTAGACTTAGGATTAATATTACTAGTCTCTCTTTACATAAAATATTTCTATAAGTTGCCCGCAATAATAATTTAATCTAACCATATGAGATGAGAACTTTCTTATCATACCTATATGTATACATATATAGATATATATATAGCCATGGGAAAATTTCTATAACCATAGTTTGAAAGGAAAGGCTTGGCGGTAATGCGTTTGGCATTTCTATTGTTGGTTTCAAATTTTCGATGGGTTCCATTCACGAATAAACAAGTTAATAATATTTTGTCCCTTACCCCACAGAGTTTGAGTAACGAGAACTTGAGAAAATTCGACTTAATGAAATGAAAACTCTAACGAGCCTTCTCTCAAAATTTAAGCTAATTATAACCAAACCGTGTTCATGTATGTGTACCATTTCGTCAAGCTAGGAAGACCTCATTTACTTTACGAATTAACTTGATGGGAGAGAGTGGATTACTGTCAGGTGGTAATTAACTCTATGCGTCTATTGTTTAATGGAAACATGTGAGTGTGGGTTATGAGGATTCTTACCCAGCCTTCTGCCCATTCCAGTCATGCCAACTGTGCCTTGTCACATGGTCAAGTCATCCTACATACTCCCCAAATTTAACTCAGTAGGTAGGGTTGCTATTAGGGTTTTTTCATGTGTCTACAGTTCTCATTGTGACTTCTTCGAAGGGGTCTATGTATTACTCCTTTAGTAGAGCAGTTTGCTGAATATGGAGGTTCTTTTGGTTGGTGAACAAACAACGTGACTCTACCTCCCCTGGTAAGTTTTATTTTTAACATAATACTCTGGTCGAATAAAGAGGTGGTTCTTTGGAAAAAGAAAACTATTTTTTCGTTTTTAAATACTATTGTTTGTTTATACTCTACACTCCAAAGTTTCCCTTATTATATTCCTCTGTAACTGTTCTGGTTGTCTTTTGTTCCCATAGGAGGGTTATTTTGTTGGTCATTCCTTACTTGACCCTTCCAAGGGTACAATGTCCCTCTTCTCATTTTAGGGAGAAACAATCGGTATTGTTTGTTTGGGTTGTAACATTTAAGGTTTCGTAACCCTCTACTATCTTTCTTCTATAGCCCATAAGTCGAGGCCCTGAAGTTAAATGTCATGATTCTATGTGAGGATTCTCTTTCGGAAAGGCAGTGTCCCCTGCGACATGTTGTATAAATTTTTCCTTTTGTTTCCTTTCATTGTACTTGGGTGAACCCCTTACTTCTATTTGGTTTGTTCCTTCGCATGTGTAGTTTTATTTAAGTCTAAAGGATTTTTATCCAGGGTCCAAGGAAAAGTGACCTCTGTGCTTTGAATAGTTCAGTAGTGTTATCCTACGGTACATCAATCCCTTTGCAAACAAAAAAATAGTTGTTGTTTGTATCGTGGTCAAACCAATTAGAAACAATAGAAGGACTATCTCTATAATGTTTATTGAGTTGTAACTACTTTGGGAAAATTGGATTCTGGAAAGGTTAGACTCCACTAGTTAGGTATAGTCCCAATTCTGTATGAGCAACTTGTTGAATATTTCACATAGCATACCTGGTACCATTTATGGATTTAGAATGAAACTTAATACTTTATTATTGAAATTCATTAAGATCGTGGCCACTATGTAAAGTTTTCATTTCTTTTGTTTTATTCGTTTCAAGAATTGATATGTATCTCTAATGATGGGACCTGTTTGATGTGAGGGTACCCATAAGAGAGTTGTTGCACCATCCGCCCTCANGTATGTAAAGTCTGTTTTTAAATCGTAATAGTCCATTTTTATCGATACTCAGATTTGGTTTGTTTGAGTTTGTTGTAGTGTTTTGTAATTCTGCCACTATCTTAGTGTAATTTTCATCGTTAATACATGTCGTCCTTATTCTCTGTCCCATATCACTTTCTGCTCTGCTGACATTTATTTCAAATAACCCATGGACTCTTATGCTTAAAGCATTTGCTACCTTATTTTCCTTACCGTTGATATGTCTTACCTCAAAGTCAAATTCGCTCAAGAAGTATAGCCACCTTGTTTGCCTTGCATTAAGATCTGACTAGCTAAACATATATTTCACACCACTATTATCTGTCAATAATATATATTTTTTGCCCATTATGTGGTGTCGCCACATTTTTAAGGCATGTATTACTTCTGCTAATTCTAAGTCATGAGTGACGTAGTTTCTCTCATGCTCATTTAATTTACGGGACTCATAACAAATAATGTGTCCTTCTTGAGTTAGGACACCACCTAGTCCTTCTTTACTTGCATCAACACAGACGGTAAAGTCTTTATCTGGGTCTGCTACCTTTAAAATGGGTGTAGTTGTCAATAATTCCTTCAACTTGTTAAAACTATATTGACACTTCTATGACCAATTAAACTTGGTCCCTTTCTTTTGTAATGATGTGATGGGGTAAGCAATTTTGAAAAATCCCTCTATAAATCTGCGATAATATTCGGTGATTCCCATGAATGACCGGATATCCACTACATCCTTAGGTACCAACCATTCCATGATGGCTCTTATTTTCTTAGGGTCGACTGTAATGCCTTCTGCATAAATTACATGTCCTAGGTACTGTATTTTCTTTTGATAAAAATCACACTTATTGAATTTAGCATACAATTTGTGCTTCCTCAAAGTTTGCATAACTATTCTTAAGTGTTCTTCATGCTCTTCTTATGTTTTAGAATATACCAGCATATTGTCAATAAATACCAGTACGAACTTGTCCAAGTACTGACTAAAAATACTTGTCTAAGTCAATAATGTGGTTGGTGTGTTAGTGAGCCCGAAAGGTATAACTACGAATTCGTAATGTCCATATCTTGTTCGAAAAGTTGTTTTTCTTATGTCCTCATATTTTATCCTAACTTGGTGATAACCAGATCGTAAATCTAACTTTGAAAAGATCTTTGTCCCACCTACTTGATCAAACAGATCATTTATCTTAGGTAAGGGGTACTTGTTCTTAATAGTCATTTTGTTCAATTGTCTATAATCGATACATAGTCTTAGAGTACCATATTTCTTTTTCACAAAGAGGACTGGTTCTCCCCATGGTGATACACTCGGTCTGATATACTCTTTGCCAAACAAATTTTGTGTAGATGAATTTTTAGTTCTGTTAATTCTGGAAAACTCATTCAATAAGGTGATTTAGAGATAGGGGATGAACCAGGTAACAGGTCTATGGAAAAGTCTATTTCTCTTCTAGGGGGTAGTTCAGGTATTTCATCAACAAACACGTCTCTGAATTCACGTAGAACAATAATGTCTTCCAAGTTGGGCTTATCTTCTTTTTCTAACAGGTTCGTTATTTGGATGGCTTAAACTTGACAACCCTTTCTCATGCATTTATTGAATTGCATTGATGTGACTTATCTAAATGATATTGGTTTTGGTATACCTAGGGTTGTTCTAGTAGTGTCATAATCGTCTTTATACTTAAGTGTCTTTGTATAACAATCTAGTACTTCTTTGTGCTTTTCCAACGAGTCCATTCCGATAATCACATCATAATATCCTAGTGGTAGAATGTTCAGATTTGTTCTTATGTTTTGACCATCTAAACTGAACTCAAAATCAGAAATAAAGTCAACCACTTTCCTTTTAGTTCCTTTTGCTATTTGTACCATCCATGATTTTGCGTGTTTCATTTTCTTAAGTTTATTTGACTCTACGACACTAGGAGTGATATAACTTAACGTAGCTCCAAGATCAATTAAAACAGAAATTTGAGTGTTATTGATTTTGCCTTCGATTTCTACCACAGAGGACTGGTGGTCATCTTGCCGACCATTTATGACTACATTGATTCGATGCAAGATTTTGCCCACATCACCCACCGCCAAGGCTTCCTGCAAATTATGAGCAACAATTTTGTTTGCTGAATTAAAACATGGAAAGTTCCTCCTCAGATGAGATTCTCCACATTCCCAGCATTTTAATGGTTCCCAAGGGTTGTCCCCAAACTTCTTAGTTCCCAGGTTTACTGCCTCCTTGTGTGCTTGGATGGTTTGATTGAAAATATTTCTTTGGAAGGCTTTTTGATGCATTCTAATAAGGGGTTGGTTGGTATCCCTTCTTCCGTTGGTTCAATCGGTCTTGTTTCCTATCCTTCCAAGATTTGGGAAATTCTATTTGTTATTTGTATTGATCATAACACATTCGGGATTTTCTGAATACTTCACTCAGGGACTTGGGATTATCAAAATTAATTCTGTGGTAAGCAACTTAGGAACCAATGGATTTTTACTTTATCCTCCTGGATATAAGGTATGAACCTTAGTAATTCTAGGAATTTATTTATCAGATCTTCCATAGACATTTGACCAAGTCGTAACTCATAGAATTATTTCATTTTTCTTTCATAGTAGCTTTTAGATAGGCATTGTTTCTTAAAGTATTTCTTAAAGTCAGACCATTCCATCTATTTCTCCTTTAAGCCCTTGGCCAATTTCAGATCTTGCCACCAAATGTTGTCTTTTCCTTTCAGATTGTAAATGGCCATTCTGACCTTCATATTGCTGGAATAGTTATATATCTGGAAATATTTTTTGATGTGTAATAACCATGCTTCAACTTCCTCACCTGTCCTGGATTCCCCATCAAATGTAGCAGGTTTGATCTTCTTAAATTCTCCCTCAAGATGATCTACATGTTTCCTTTTTCTGTCCAGTTTTTCTTTATCTTCAGTTGAAGGGGTACCTTAATATGAGTTGTCCTCTTTTTCTGCTTCAGGACCAGAATTCTTGGAGGGCCTTTTACTGACATCTTCTTCATGGTTATTATCCTTTGGGATTTTATTTGTCATTATACTGCACAACAAGACTTCATTTATTTATTGTTGCTCCTGTTGTTATTTCTTCAATTTCTCATTGTCAGCTCTGAAAACCTGCAGCTCAACAATAAGATTCCTCATCATTTCCAGAACATCAGTAGGTAAAATTCTGTCACTATTTTGTCTTGGTTCTTTAGGATTCCCATCAAATCTAATTTTTGCGTCATCCTGGGCTACCATGATTAACACGAAACATAAAAGGGTTTTCTATTTGTAACAATAAAAGTTTATTAGTTTTACATAAACAAAAATATGTACTAAGTAAATAATGGGGCCCTGTTCGAGGTCCAAGTGTTGTAACCTTTTCTCTGATACCATATGTAATGTACCTCAAATTCGTCATAATTTTTTTCTTCTAGGAGGCATAATTATCCCAGTTATACTTTACATGTTTATCGGTAGATGAAAGAAATCCTTCATTCCAGTTATAAAGTTTTGTGACGATATTTATATTTGTCCGACTACATAATGCCACTTACGTGTCTGTCTATCTTGTTTGCTAAATAAACCTACAAGATTAATTCTTCAGGAGTCTTAGTAAAATCCCCTTTCACTTTCCCAACCTACTCATCTATGTACATCATACTTATACCATAGACTAGACTTAGGATTAATATTACTAGTCTCTCTTTACATAAAATATTTCTATAAGTTGCCCGCAATAATAATTTAATCTAACCATATGAGATGAGAACTTTCTTATCATACCTATATGTATACATATATAGATATATATATAGCCATGGGAAAATTTCTATAACCATAGTTTGAAAGGAAAGGCTTGGCGGTAATGCGTTTGGCATTTCTATTGTTGGTTTCAAATTTTCGATGGGTTCCATTCACGAATAAACAAGTTAATAATATTTTGTCCCTTACCCCACAGAGTTTGAGTAACGAGAACTTGAGAAAATTCGACTTAATGAAATGAAAACTCTAACGAGCCTTCTCTCAAAATTTAAGCTAATTATAACCAAACCGTGTTCATGTATGTGTACCATTTCGTCAAGCTAGGAAGACCTCATTTACTTTACGAATTAACTTGATGGGAGAGAGTGGATTACTGTCAGGTGGTAATTAACTCTATGCGTCTATTGTTTAATGGAAACATGTGAGTGTGGGTTATGAGGATTCTTACCCAGCCTTCTGCCCATTCCAGTCATGCCAACTGTGCCTTGTCACATGGTCAAGTCATCCTACATACTCCCCAAATTTAACTCAGTAGGTAGGGTTGCTATTAGGGTTTTTTCATGTGTCTACAGTTCTCATTGTGACTTCTTCGAAGGGGTCTATGTATTACTCCTTTAGTAGAGCAGTTTGCTGAATATGGAGGTTCTTTTGGTTGGTGAACAAACAACGTGACTCTACCTCCCCTGGTAAGTTTTATTTTTAACATAATACTCTGGTCGAATAAAGAGGTGGTTCTTTGGAAAAAGAAAACTATTTTTTCGTTTTTAAATACTATTGTTTGTTTATACTCTACACTCCAAAGTTTCCCTTATTATATTCCTCTGTAACTGTTCTGGTTGTCTTTTGTTCCCATAGGAGGGTTATTTTGTTGGTCATTCCTTACTTGACCCTTCCAAGGGTACAATGTCCCTCTTCTCATTTTAGGGAGAAACAATCGGTATTGTTTGTTTGGGTTGTAACATTTAAGGTTTCGTAACCCTCTACTATCTTTCTTCTATAGCCCATAAGTCGAGGCCCTGAAGTTAAATGTCATGATTCTATGTGAGGATTCTCTTTCGGAAAGGCAGTGTCCCCTGCGACATGTTGTATAAATTTTTCCTTTTGTTTCCTTTCATTGTACTTGGGTGAACCCCTTACTTCTATTTGGTTTGTTCCTTCGCATGTGTAGTTTTATTTAAGTCTAAAGGATTTTTATCCAGGGTCCAAGGAAAAGTGACCTCTGTGCTTTGAATAGTTCAGTAGTGTTATCCTACGGTACATCAATCCCTTTGCAAACAAAAAAATAGTTGTTGTTTGTATCGTGGTCAAACCAATTAGAAACAATAGAAGGACTATCTCTATAATGTTTATTGAGTTGTAACTACTTTGGGAAAATTGGATTCTGGAAAGGTTAGACTCCACTAGTTAGGTATAGTCCCAATTCTGTATGAGCAACTTGTTGAATATTTCACATAGCATACCTGGTACCATTTATGGATTTAGAATGAAACTTAATACTTTATTATTGAAATTCATTAAGATCGTGGCCACTATGTAAAGTTTTCATTTCTTTTGTTTTATTCGTTTCAAGAATTGATATGTATCTCTAATGATGGGACCTGTTTGATGTGAGGGTACCCATAAGAGAGTTGTTGCACCATCCGCCCTCAGCCCAGACATCTGTCTAGATGGAAGGCGACAAGGAAAATGAAAGACATGCAAGCCCGCGAATCAAAAGTTAAGTATTATCCTGGTATACTTTGTTAATAACAATTATCACTCTTTTGGTGTTCTTCTTAATTTTTTTCCTTGTATATAAATTACTGATATTCATAGATGATAATTCTTCTGAGGCTATTGTCTATGCAAAATCAAATGTTTCATTCTCATGTTCGGCGCAAAAGGTATTCGAGTTCCCTTCTGTAAACCCTTCCGAAGTCTGAATAGACACGGTTACAATTTTATATTTAGTCGTTCAATATAGTTTCCCTCGGTTTCCTATAGTGCTTGGAAAAGGGAAAATTCCCACATGTAATCCTAAAATTTGTGTCTAGTTACTATAAGTATGAATCCTTCGAAGATTTATCTACAGGATTCCCCTATTTATTTGAAGTAAATAAATGACTATTGGATTGATCAAATATTCTCATCGTTCAGGTTTCACCCTAACTTGCAATTTAATTACTATGGTTGTCGTTTTAGATTGAATATTCTATTTCAATCTTCTATGAAATTCGAACTCACAGTTATGCATTGTATGGAAATGAGCTTATAAAAATTTGAATGTTTATACTTTGAAAATCGAATCATATTATTTCTTTAATACTATATCGTTTTATTTCATTTCAACATTCCTTGTGTTTACTGCTGAAATGCTTTGTCCTGGACTTGTAATAGTTAG
>JZKD02S2172706.1:29964-42190 GCA_000966675.3 Picea glauca
TATGCTTAGGGATTATTAAGTAAAATTTATTAAGTAATTAATTTTTCTAACATGTTATTAACTAAACAAAGATTGGCATAATAATATTAATTAAATATTTATTAATTAATTAATTATTATAATTTTGAATAATTAATTAATTAAATATTTAATTACCTATCACATTGAATGAACAGGGTAATAAATTAAGAGGGTTAATAAATTTAATTGTTTAATTAAATGATCTACGTATACTAGAGGATAAGAAGCATTAAAAATAAGGATAAGGAAACATTAAATAATAGGGTAAGGCATTAACTATGTGGATAAGGTAATGAATGTATAGATAAGGAAATGAATGAGGAGAAAGGGTGGTGAAGGAGGGATATGAGCGGAGGAGGTTTATGAAGGAAGGGGGATTATCATTTTACTTGTTTTGGGGGGGATCATTTTTGGAGGGTTCTCCTGGATTTGTGCAGGGGAGTTGAGTTCTGTAGTCGGGAATGACTAGTACAGGGGGCACCGGTTTGCTGGAGGTTTTGGGCACGGGGGCCAGGATATCCATATGGTATCCTGGAGCTAGGAAGTTTTCCTAGTTGGCAGGGTGGAAACACGGTTTGGGCAGAGTTGGTATGTGGCTTCAAGTTGGGCAAGGCATCAGCAGGAAGGTCAATAAGACAAGTGAAGGGTTAGCATCAGACTAAGGTATTTTAATTTACGTATTTTTTTTATGCAATTTAAGGAATATGAAGGGTTACAAGGTGGTTTGTAAGTTATTATGTTCAGTTCAATAAATTTTGGTTATATGTTGATTATGAAGTAAAATAAAATGTTAGGTTAGCATTCCTTAAATTAATTTTTTCTTTGGGTTTTATAAGGCTTTGTGGAGCCGAATCCCTACACCCAGGTACTCAACTTCAGAAGATCCAAAAGCACATTTAGACTATTTGAGAAAAATTTTGTGATTAGACAATAGATATAAAACTTGATCCACATGGGCGAGATGGGCTTGTCAAGTTTTACTATAGATGAGAATATCATCAAATAAAAATAAGACAAAATGATGGAGGAAAGGACAGAAGACATGATTCATTAGACTTTGAAAAGTGAAGGGGGAATTACACAAGCCAAAGGGCATGACCAAGAACTCATAGTGACACTCATGAATTATAAAGGCAATATTGGGAATGTCTTCATCATTTATATGTACCGGGTGGTATCCAGAACAAAAATCAAGTTTGGTAAAGTATTGAGCACCACTCAATTCATCCAAAAGGTCATCAATGACAGGAATGAGAAATATTTTTTTTATTGTGAGTTCGTTGAGGGCACAAAAATATGGACACATGCACCAAGTTCCTTCTTTCTTGAGTATCATGACTACCAAAGAAGAATAGAGGCTGGTACTAGGATGGATAGCACCCACTTCTAGAAATTCATGAATAATTTACTCAATTTCATTTTTTGGGGCAAAGGGTTGACGATAAGAGCGAACATTGGGAGGAAGATTGTTTGGTACTAGAGGAATGGAATGATCATGGACATTGTGGGAAGTTTGAATTCCATGGAGAGTGTTAAAAATATATTGGTGTCAGGAGAGTATGTATTGGAGGTCATGGTGCACATAAGGTGTCTCAATGGATTGAATGGAATGCAGTTGGGAAATAATGCCAGAATGACCTTTTTTTAGTAGCTTTTCTATTTGGTGGGAACTGATGATCTTAGGTGAGCCTGCTATGATGTCTTCGAACTTTATTGTTGTCCCTCTTGTTGGAATTTCATGGTTAGGTCCTTAAAATCCATGGGGATGGGGTCGAGATTGTGTAACCATTCGACACCAAGCATGATTTCACAACCACCCATGTCGATAGAAAACATATGATGTTTCAAGTGGTACTGACCAAATTGTAGGCACACATTTTCACAATGCCCGCCACATTTCATGGAACCACCATTGACAATCATGATTTGAAAATTGTTGACTACACAAATATAACAATTGATTTCTTGGAAAATGTGGCGATGAATCAAATTATGGGTTCTTCCACTATCAAATAGGATGATGACTTTACTATGCTTAATGTAGCCAGAAGCCAGTGAGGGTGTGCAACGAAATCAACAGTTCAACTTCTGGTGGATCAGAAGGTATACTAAGATCACTTGCTTGAAATATCTCTTCCACAGGGGAAACATATGCCTCCTCATCAACAACATCCTCAGAAATGGCCATAAAAATATTTTGTTCCTTACACTTGTGCCCCAGAAAATATTTGTCATCACAATTATAGAAAAGATCTTTGAGTTGGTGTTCAATCATTTATGCCTAAGTTAATTTATGGATCTTGAGAGGAGTGGTAGGAGGGGTGGGATGGGTACGTCTAGGGAGATGAATAAAGGAGGGCTTTCTATTTTTGGAGGAGACAAAGTGTTGTTCTTCCTTGGCATATTTAGTAGCTTCCAACCAAGTTTGGGGGCGATCCATTAGGACTTGGGCTCAAATTTCATCCTTCAGGCCACTAATAAAATATTCCCTAAAGAAAACATCCCACATGCCCTCTATTATGAAAGCCAAGTGCTCAAAGGAAACAATAAAGTCTTCCACTATGTCAGACTGTTTCAACTTGTTCAAATGGCCCAAATGGTGGGTGTCGGTGTCAAAGTGTTCATAAAGCTTGACAACAAATTGTGTCCAAGAAACATACCCTTGGCATGAATTTTTACTCCATTGCTATCATTCAGGATCTAGATAGAATACATCGTAACAAAGTTTAGCTAATTCATCGGTAATTCCATGCAAGGAGAAGTAATGTTTCATTTGAATGACTCAACCCATGGGACCCGAGCCATCAAATTTGTTCACCTCAATTATGGGAAGACATACTTCACGATGAAGGTGATTGGAATGAGGGGCGTGGAAATGGGAAAATTCGGTGTCTTCATGATAAGAAGGTTGTTCATAGGAGGTAGGGTTTAGAGATTGACTCAAAAAAATTTGAGTGTAGTTTTAATGGTGGCATATTGGCCCTTGAGGGAGATATATTGGTCATTGAGCGTCTCAACATTGGAATTTTATGGGTATGTGTTATATTCTTTGTACAAGCAAGGGGGAGCGCTAGGCCCTCCCTTGGGGGGTGTAGGGGGGTGATAGACCCCCACGCGGGGGTTTGGGAGCAGTGCCCCTGAGAAAAAAAAAATTGCCTTGAGAAACGTGTCGCATTTTTGCCTCGATTTTCATGTCCAATTTTGGGCGGTTTTTGGCACATGGTTTTTTGTCGATGGTTTTCTATTTCTGGTTAAGGAATTAGGGTTATTGAATAATGCAGGTCATTGGGTTAGGGTTTTGAATGTTGTTGGCTCCTATATGTATATTGTATTGTAAACAATGTATCACTATGAATGAATATAGAATATGTTGGTTTTCCCAATTTGGGTTTCCAGGGGAAAAATCTTTGTGTAATGGTTGTATTTTTCATTGTATCTTTTATGTTATTTTACTGAAAATCCGTTTGCAGTAAATATTGTATAAGGTTAAAATCTACATAATTGAGGGAGACAAGATTGGAATTTATGTGCTTGATGTCCTCCTTGTTTTGGGTGTTGTCGACAAGCAAAGCATTGATTTATTGATTGTGGGTGAGATCCATTTCTGAAGAGGAAAAAATGGGCAAGTGGGTCTGCACAAAAAAAAAGGGTCACAAGTGAGGGGTATTATGACAGATGGGGAAAAGGGAGGAATTCATTGGGTTAGGTGGAAAATAAGGGTGTCGAGAGGGGTGGGTATGTCCATGGAAAAAAAAATCTTACAAGTCATGGGTACCACAACAATCAAGGTGAAGACAAGAATCCAATGGGATATGTCTTGAATAAGGGTGTTGGTGGGACTTTTGTTTTGTTTTTACTCCTGCAGAGTTATACTCCGGTCAAATACTATAGTGACAGAATGCCCAAATTGTTAACATAGAAAATTATGTAGGAATTTTGAAACCTGGATGCAGGAGGTAAGGTTGTGCTGCAAAATTTCCCTTTTGTTTTTGTTTGGTTTTGTGTCATTCCCAAGGGTTAGGGTTTTCAGGGTTCTTGTAGACAAGGGTTTTCCCTGTGCTATAGCTCTTTGATATATGTGTGGGGTTGAACAGTAGTAATATGCCTAATATCTTCGGGCACCAACTAAGGAGGCTCAATTGTACCCTTAGCCATACTACCTAATTACCTAGGTAGTAAAGAGTAGTCTTCCCGAGTGATATTCTTGGTTTCACTATAGTAGTTAGGTGGCTAATAGGATGATCTATAGCTAGTTTCAGGAGACTCCCTATATACTTGACGGTACATGGGAGTGATGTTTGTGTACATATTTTGTATGATGTGGTACTACTCAAAGGCGTACGAACAGGGGTTACATAGGTTTCCAACAAGGTGAAATGTTTGTTTCAAGTAACCCCTAAAATTGTATGTATTACCTACATATAGTCTTCCCCGGCCGTAGTTTTACTTGTCAAACAACATATCTCTATGCTTTAAAGATGTCAGCAGTATAGGTCTCTACCTTGGAAAAAAATTTCCCACAACTTCTGCAAAGGAAAGTGCTCCAATACTAGTTATAAGGTACCAAATGTATTTATAAAGCAGAAATAGAAATATTATGATAAATACCAGCAAAACAACAACACCAACAATTATAACTTTATTGATAGAAAACCAAGTTAACTTTCCCCTTCGAGGGGGGGACCTCCAACAAAGAAACGCTCTATTACAACTATGCTCAAGACAAGACTTTCTCATGCCTTCTACTCCTATTTATACTAATTCTATCTTCTAAAGAACATTCTAGAGGAAGATCTTTTTACAAGTGGAAGCTTCTATTAAATCTTCTTACATTAGACTTGTTCACATTATTATATATGCCTTATTTACTAATGTCAACCTTTATTATATGGAAAATATAGTATTCTACCTACATGAGAAGTTGGGGAGACTAGGTCCCTAACAAAGTATTTTATTATTTTTTTTACATACATAAAAGATAGAGAAGATGAGTTTGTTTATTATATTGGACAATAATATTTGACATGTCGAATGAGTCTCTCACAAGAATTCTAGTGTAGAAAGAACTTAATAATTACTTTAGAATTCTAATGGAAAGATGTATTTGAGTTGACAAGGAATTTACTAGGATAATATGCAAGATCCATTGATATGACGAGGTTAAGATCAAAGGCAGTTTATGCGAGAATATTTATAAGTTTAGATGTAGAAAAACCTCTAATGGAGAAATAACCTTTTAACTACTACATTATCAATTAAATCCAAATAATATATGACAATACTTTGTTTAAATGCATATTATGTTATGACATTAAACATTTAATGCATGTGTTCTAAACCTTTTCTTCTGCGATTAGAAACGTAGCTAGATATCAAAATAACATTAAATTAAATTAACAATATTCACTCATTTGACAATAATAATCATTGTTCTTCCCACATTGCTTCTTTTCATGGTATCGATAAAAGTTAAAAAGAGCTCAAATTGACGCGAAGAAAGTAGTGGACAATCAAAGAGATGAAATTGCCATTATATCCTAGAATGAAGTGAACAATGTGAAGGTAGTGTAAGGATGTATACATAGAGTTATTGATATATTTGAAACAAGTTCCAAAATAATTATAAAAGAAATGTAAGAAAGCAGCGTGAAAAAATAATGTTAGGAAATGTCATCATAATGGACGAGAGGCAGGCTTAACAATAAGAGAAGAAGACGAGGCTTAAATCTGGAATCTTACCCAGGAATATTTGAAGATAAGAAGAAATAATCAGGGATTAAATCTTTGAACTTAAAAAATAATAAACAATAAAAAAAAATATGAGTTGTATGGGAAGGAAGGAAGAGAAACAATAGATTCAAGGAAGTGGGCCCTTTAGAGTACATATTAAAGATTAACTCCTCTATTATTGACATGGGATGATTATTATGTGTTTGAATGTTACAATAAAAAAAAACCATATCATGTTCAAAAATAAATGAAGTTAATAAAGATTAAAATGTGAGAAAATAGTGATTTTTTAGTTTTAGGATTTGTGTTATTATTAAGGATTAGTTATTTAATGGAATTATATGGAACCCTCATATTGACTTATTAAAGATTTACTAGAATTAATGATAGGATATGTATGGTGGATTTTTTATGTAATGTGGACTAGGTTCACTAAGTTATTAAATAAGATCTATTATGTAGTTGATCTAGGTGGACATCATTGGCCACCCACCTATTTCATGGCAGTTTTTTTATCGATGTTTTTTCAAGAGCTAAACTTCTAGGGCCATTTTGAAGCCTTAAACAATGTTTTTTGGCAATTCAGGGGCTTGTGTTAGCCATGGTTTGCCTAAGCCTGCCAACAATTGTACTTCTCAGTTAGATATTTCCAGCGAGTTATTTTGTTCCCTAAATTGAGATTTTATGGAAAAGTTGCAACCCCAAGAAGTTGACATATCAACTAGCCACCTCAGGGGCCACAATCCTTTTGGTGCTTCATCTCTTAGGGTTAGGTTTTTTTTCTTTTAGGGTTTAGTGCTTCATGTTAAAAGAACAATTTTTTTCCTCTAGTAATGTTTTCTAGCAAATAATCATAATTATCATCTCTCTCTCTCTCTCTCTCTCTCTCTCTCTCTCTCTCTCTCTCTCTCTCTTCAGAGTTAAGCTACCATCATTCTAACTAGTTTGTATTGTTTTTCATTTTAAAGTATTTTCATATTTCATTGATTCAATTGAATTGATACCTAGTGCTTCTTTACATAATGGTCGAATATATAGATTCTCTCTTCTGGAGAATGAGGAAATAAAATGTCAAATTCATGACCTCATCAAAAAGGGCCATATTCGCCCAACCTACTTACCTTGTGGGAGCCCAATTGTATTGGTGCAAAAGAAGGACATGACATGGTGACTCTGTAATTTATTACACAACCCTAAAAGACTTATTGTAAAGAACCGATATCCAATCCCCCGAAGTGGCAACAATATTGATCAACTTAAGGGTGCCATGTTTTTTAGTAAGACCCACCCAATCTCGTTTGAACAAACTGATGTATGGAAGACTTCCTTCAAGTCTAAAGAATTCATTTTTGAGTGGTTGGTCATGCATTTTGGCTTGACTAATGCTCCGACAACATTCACGAGCATGACGGATGAAATCTTGCAGCTATTCAAAAAACATTTTATGGTCCTATATTTGGATGACATCCTCATATTCAACAAAACTTGGGAAAAACATACAACTCTATGAGGTTTTCAAAGCAAGACAACTTCTTCACCATGTAAATTGGCTAACCAAGAGTTAAATTAAGAAAACTTTTATCTATACAATGAGGGAAATTGATGTAATGGAGACCATTGCTTCCTAAGTGGGGATCATTGGTCTAGGTGGACATCGGTGGCCACCCACGTCTTGCACCGACTCAACACAAGTCTCCATCTTGGCAATTTTTTTGTCCACAGTGTTTTTAGGTCCTAAACTTTTGGGGTTGTTTTAAGGCCTTAAACAATGTTTTTTTTTCAATAGGGGCTTAAGGAATCCATGGCCTACCGAGGCTTTCCAAAAATTGTAATTCTCAGTTACATCTTCCCAACAAGCTATTATGTACCCCAAATGGATATTGTATGCAAAAGTTGTGCCCTCGGAAGTTGACGTATCAACTAGCCACTCGAGGCCCACAATATTTTTGGTGCTTTGTCTCTTAGTTTTAGGGGTTTTTCCTCTTAGGGTTTAGTACTTCATGTTAAAAAGGCCACTTTGGCCTCTTGTAATGTCTTCTAGTGAATGAGAAAACATGAAATCTCTCTCTTCGGAGATAATCTACCACCATTCTAGCTAGGGATGATTTTAAGGATGGGAATTTATTTTAAATTATAGAAACCTTGGTGAATCTTAGTAATCCTTCATATGCCAACTATAAACGTTTGGCGATATTTTTGTAAAAATATTCAAATTTCTAAGTATTTTATATAGTTTTTATAAAATTTTGGCGATTTTTAAGGTAAAATAATTTTATCGTATAGAATTTGGGCGAATCATTTTTAAAATAACGAATCTCGTTTTTGGAAAAACCATGAAAAATTAGCCCATGAGCGAAGTTTAGCCCCTAAAATCATCTATGATTCTAGCTAGTTTGTATTGCTTTTCATTTTGCAGTCTTTTCCTATTTCATTCATTCATTGAATTTGGGTTTCATTGTATTATTGTGCTCTTTGAAATAGTTTTGTGTTTGTTTCAATTCATATTCTTTCCTTTCATTTCATTCTATATACAATCCATATCAATGGTATCAAAGCAATATGATCTTTGTTGCTTCTCAGTGCATGTCCCCGACGAGGTTAGAGTATAGAGA
The DNA here is from genome assembly GCA_000966675.3 of Picea glauca. Lineage (NCBI taxonomy): Eukaryota > Viridiplantae > Streptophyta > Pinopsida > Pinales > Pinaceae > Picea > Picea glauca. The sequence goes on from JZKD02S2172706.1 coordinate 38,328, forward strand.
GTTGGCCCTCAAGCTAATTTCACTTAGGGAAGACCGCTTTAGCCGGCCCAAGAAGCCTCTCATCATGGAATAAAATAGAGATGATGGAGAAGGACATCCTTTCAATTTATTTCTCGAAGAATCCTTCATGCGATAAAGGAACAAGATTGTGGACAATTTTTCCCAAAACCTTCAATGAATGCTAATGATAGTTGAGGCACATTCAACAAGAAACCATTTTGAAGATGAGATGCCCTTCAAGGTACAACTTAACTTTGATATTCCTTTATTTGAAGGCCAAATATATGCAAATGATTTGGATAAATTTTTAAATATGTTAAAGGGTTATTACATTGTTCAAAAAATTTCCAACATCATTGTCAAGAATCGATACATGATCCCTTGGATTGATGATCTTCTTGATTAACTTAATGGTGCCAATTTATTTAGTAATATTGATCTCAAGTTAGGACACCACCAAGTCCCCATTGAACAAACAAATGTGTGGAAGACCACCTTAGGGTCTAAATAAGGCCTTTTTGATTGGTTAGTCATGCACTTTGGCTTGACTAATGCTTCAGCAACATTCATGAGGATTATAGATAAAATCTAGTGATCTTTAACAAAATATTTTGTGGTCATTTACTTGGATGGAATCCTCATATTCAATATAACTTGGGCATAACATACAACTCTATCATGTTGTCAAAGTAGGACAACTTCTTCACAAGGAAAAGTCGCTCACCAAGAATCAAATTCAGCAAACGTTTTTCTATCTGATGAGGGAACGTGACACAATGGGGACGATTACTTCCTAAGGGGGGGACTGATCCATGTGGAAATCGGTAGCCACCCAACTCTTCCACTGATTTAACGTGAGTCTCCATCTTCGAATTTTTTTTATCTACAGTTTTTCAAGTCCTAAACTTCAAGGGTCGATTTGAGGCCCTAAACGGTGTTTTTTGGCCATTTTGGGGGCTAGGTTTTCCATGGCATGCATGGTCATGTCAAAAATTATAATCCTCAATTACATATTTCCAACGAGATACTATGCACCCCAAATGGAGATTGTATTGAAAATTTGCACCCCCGAGAAGTTGGCGTATCAACTAAACGCATCGAGTCTTGTAATCCTTTTGGCACTCTATCTCCTAGGGTTAGGGTTTTATCCTCTTAGGGTTTAGTAATTCATGTTAAAAAGGCCATTTCATCCTCTTATAATGTCTTATGTTGAGTGAGTGTAGCTGACATCTCTCTTTAGAGATAAGCTACCACCGTTCTAGCTAGTTTGTATTACTTTGCATTTACAATCTCTTCCTATTTCATTCATTAATAGAATTTGGGTTTCAGTGTATTACTGTGCTCTCTGCAATATTTATGTGTGTGTTTCCATTTATATTATTTCCTTTCATTTCATTCTATATACAATTCATATCAATGGTATCAAAGCAATGTGCTCTTTGTTGTTTCTTAGTGCATGGTGAAGCAGGATATCCTTTCAAGTTGTTGTTCAAGGAATCCCTCACGCGATAGAGGAAAAAGATGATGGAAAATATCATTCAAATTCTTCAATGACTATCAACAATGGTAGAGGCACCTTCAACAAGAAACAATTACAAAGGTGTGACACTCTTCAAGGTATAATTTAACTTTGATATTCCTTTATTCGAAGGCCATATAGATGAATATAATTTGGAGAAATGGTTAAATTTGTTAGAGGGTTATTACTCTATTCAAAAAAAGGTTTACATCAGAAATATCACCTTTGCACTCCTTAAATCCCTCCCTCATGCAAATATTGGTGGGAAATTTATTGGTAGAGAAACAATGAAGATGATTCTACAACGTTTAGAACATGACACACTTGGTTGGACTTTGTTGATTCCCTCAAGGAGGAATTCTACAATGTTGGAAACTATCATGACTAGTACATGAGATGGAGAACCCTGCATCATGAGAGAGACCAAATGATGTAGAAGAAAACCAATATATTCCACATCTTGTGCTCAAATTTGGGTATCATGGACTCCAAGTAGCCCCAAGTTTTGAAGTACCAAAGTGGCCTACAGAGGTAAATCCAAACAAATATGGATTTCTTATGCATATCCTCATTAAGATTCATTTATTGATGTGTTGTTAAAATCAAGCATAAATTTAAGTAGAGGAATAAGCAAGGCTTTGGGTCTGCAAATCTGTCACAATAGAACCATGGTAAAGGAAAACCTAAATCACAAAACAAAGGACAATACAAGGAGATCCAACCCCATGAAAACCATTCCAAGCCATAGGAAAATAAGGCTAATAGGAAGTAAAAGAACGACATTGAAAAGTGGTGTGAGTTCCATAAAATACCTTAGCACAACACTCATGAACCTCGCTCGAAACAATCATTATTAGTCAAACTGAAACAAAAATAATCATACTCTACCTTAGACTATGATTCATAGCAGGATAAGGGAAAGTATATCATTGACGTAGATCCCAGTGCCACCATTGCAACAAAAAAATATCCAACTAGAAGAGTCAAAGGAGATTTAGGAGGGGGAGCACCTCTTCTATCCATAGATGTTGCTAAAGGGGACTCCACTACATTTCATTGTTAACAACGATATCCAAAATAAACTGATATCAACCAAGGTCAACAAGATATTGAATTTTTTTACAACATCACACCCCCCACCATACACCATAGGTTGGTTGAGCTACGGATTAGACTTTCATTTCAACCAGCAATGCCACTTGTCCTACAACATCAAGCCCTTCAAAGATGAGGTTCTGTGTGATGTTGCCCCACTTGAAGTTTGTGATGTTTTTTTAGGAAAACCATATATGTGAAAATGTCATGTTGTTTATGATTCCAGGCCTTGTAGCGTCATTGTTACTTTGGGAGGCCATCTCTATAGGGTACCAAAGGTAGTCCCAACTACTATAGTTTCCTTGATCTTAGCAAATTAGTGCCAAAAGTTAATCTCTCAGACCCCAAAATTTTTCCTATTTGTGGTTTGGTTGGAAGGTGAGTGTAAGGTCACTACAGCCACCACTACCTTAGCATGAGACCTCTTTACAAAGTAGAAATATGTGGACAAGATTTTATATGAATGCATATATTCTTCACTTCACCTGCAGGGGTGCCTCTGCACCACTAGGTCGAACATCCAATTAATTTGATACCTACTACTCCTTTACCTAATGGCCCCTTCTAGAGAATGAAAAAATAAAATGTAAAATTTATGAGCTCATCCAAAAGGGACACATTCAACCAACATCCTCACCTTGTGGGAGGCCAATTGTATTGATGCAAAAGAAGGATGGGACATGGTGACTTTGTATTGATTACAAACCCCTAAAAAAATTACTATCAAGAATTGATACTTGATCCCCCGTATTCATGATATTCTTGATCAACTCAAGGGTGATAAGTTCTTTAGTAATATTGTTATGAATTCTAGATACCACCAAGTACCGATTGAACAAAACGATGTATGGAAGTTCGCCTTCAAGTCTAAAGAATCCTTTTTTGAGTGGCTAGTCATGCCTTTTGGCTTGACAAATGTTTTAGAAACATTCATGAGGATGATGGATGACATCTTGTGTCCATTCACAAACTCTATTTTGGTGACATATTTGGATTCAATCCTCATACTAAGCAGAACTTGGGAAAAGCATATAACTCAATTGGGTTGTCAAAGCATGACAGCTTCTTCACTAGGGCAAGTGGACCACCAAGAGTCAAATTCAGAAAAAATTTCCACATTTGATGAGGTAACTTGACATAATGGGAACCATTTGTTCCTAAGGGGAAATGACTAATCTAGGTGGACATAGATGGCCACTCACTCAGCATGGGTTTCCATCTTGACAATTTTTTTATCTATAGTTTTCAA
>JZKD02S2172717.1:0-16244 GCA_000966675.3 Picea glauca
TTTTATAATGTCATTTTCCATATTCCCATTTCTAAATGTATTATCTTTTTGAATTTGGCCTTTAAATATTGTTAATATTTATAATGTCCTTCTAATATTGGGAGTGTTAAATACGATCTTTTTAATTACTGTTTATTGGAATTGTGGATGTTGTGGGCCCATAAATGAGTACAGAGAGGGCCCTGTTTTCCAATTTAATATAGGGGGTAACTTTAGTATAGATGAGATTTAATAGAAAGCCATTGGTTCTCTAATTGCAAAGTTATTGAATTATAGGCAGGGTCAAATAATATTTGAGTAGGATGGGTAAGGGTACGGTCATTGGAACATACAAGGGAATGTAAGGTTAGAGTTGGATAACCTATAGATAAGGTGGCTATGTTTTATTAATTGCAACTAGGGTATTAAAAGGGAATGACCTTGCACTTTATCTTATGCTATGGAATTTATGATTACTAATGACCTAAATGTAAGGCCCGAAAACTAAGCACCACACTTATTGGGGTTCAGTAAATGGGATTGTACTATCAATTAAAGTAGCTTGGTAATGGATGGCATTAATTGGGATGGCTATTAAATAAATTACATTATACTCGTAATAAAGCTAGCATTCAAGTTATGGCAATGTGGTAAGAATCAGATAGTTTCGATGGAAGGGATTATTGTTAGGTTTTTTTTTATTTTAAGATGTACCTCAGTGTGGTCTTTAGGAAAAGTTAATGAAGCTGTATTTATGGAGGCCCCCTATTGATGAAGGTGCCTGTAAATGCGCAAGGTCAAGGCGGTATAAATTTAATGCGTTTATTGTCCTTGGTAACAAATTGAATGTTTTTGGTTAAGGACGAACTTATACATTGACTTGTTCTTGAATTAAGTTCAATAGAATTAATTTGAGCTCGTAAAGAAAGGGTGTTGTTCTTAAAATTTAGGTGGTACTGGATGGGTACACCTTCCATGTGCGTGGTCTGATTGTGTCGAGTGGCGACATAGAGTCCAGAGTGTCGGTTCTTCTGCACGCGCGCACACACCTTAAACAAAACAAAAAAAAACTTTGCACCTGTTAACAGACTTGTTGATTCAACGAGGAAGGGGTTGTTACACACTATCTCTTCAACATTGTGTGTCTAAGCTCAGTGCCAAAGGGTATATGGAGTCATTCAAGGAGAGGACGCAAGGTTGAAGGAGTAATAGGCTAAAGACAAGAGGGAAGGGTTCTAGAGTGTTGCAATGGCAGGGCCCTAGAATCAAAACCCTAGGGGAAACAGGCTCACTCTGGTGTTTCTTAAGCAAGGCCTCATGCTCTTTCCTCCTTCTTTAGGCCAAACATAGAAAAAAGGCTAGCATATAAGAAGAAATAAAACAAGAGGATCAAGTGAGGGAGAGTGTTGCAATGGAAAGGCTCTATCACTAAAACCCTAGAAGATGGACGGCCCTAGGTGTAGATAACCTAGGCCTAGGACGTCACCCTCCTTTTAACCTTTAAAATCAAAGCTAGCTTAATGGAAGAAGTGAGAAGAGTGTAGCAAAGGCTATTCTCTTTCTTCCTCCTTCAATGACTGAAAATTTCTCTGTATGGGAACATGAGACAAGGACCTACTTGTGTGCTTTTCACCTAGGGTTTTAAAATTAGCAAATTTATAAGTAAATACAATAATACTAACCTACAACCATTCAATCAAGAAGTTTTGTAGGAAAAACACTTACATATCATGAAAAAAAGCATGTGAAAACCCTAGTTGTAAACCTTCTCAAGAGAAATGACAAATATGCCAAGAAAAGCCTTCCATCAACAAGTGTGCCTCCTTTAAAAGACCAAATATGCAAACTAGGGTGCAAAAATCAGACCTCACAAGTGTGAGTTGTGTTGTTCTATTCAAATGAGTGAAAAACATCCTCAATATATAGTGTATCATGACCCTTTAATTAAAATTAGGTCATTAAAAATAGCTGACAAGGCTACAAACCAAAATCATATTGTTTTTACATTAAATTCTAAGTAAAAGACATAAATGAGCAAAAAGTGAGATGTCAAGCCCCTATGAGGGAGACGTTAGGCCCTTTTGGGGCTAGTCCAACATCCAAAAGTTAGACGTTAGCCCTTTTGGGCTCCTATAAGCTGCCACACATGCTAGCCGCCCTATCAAACTGCCACACGCTCAAGGTGACGTCAAGGCCTCTTGGGTGACATCTTGGTCATCAAAAGGAAAATGTTCCATCTGAAGTGGGTCAACCCCCCTGGGTTGGGCTCAACCAAAGTGTCCTGTGTGGAACGTCCTTCTTATTATCATGTGCAAAGGCTCTGCACATTAAATCTCAACAATATAGCTAGTCTAAAACATGTTTCATATATTTAATTTTTTAAAAGTTAATAAGTGGACAATTTTTTTTTTTTTTTAAACTCTGTGATGTTTTTAAGCAAGTTAATAAGTGGACATCTATAATTTGTAAAAGTATTAGTTTGGTTGTGAATTGTGGGATTTGACTTAATTTTTTAACTTTTTTTCCCAAATTAATCTTAGCTAAAAACCCGTTTGAGTATTTCTCCATGATTTATGGATGGTAAATGAAGGGTCGGTCTAACAATATCAACAATATAGCTAGTCGAAAACTTGTCCTTGAGATTTAATTTTTTAAAAGTTAATAAGTGGTTTCCCTCTGTCCCCCTTCTTGTACATTTTGATGGCATATTCTCTAAGCCAAAAGATGACAGCAAATTAGTTAATTGGAACACTTCCAGGGATCAGGGAGATGAGAGGAACTAAGCCAATCAACCATGCCCTATTCGTCGATGATTCGCTTCTTGTGGGAGGTGCTTCCCTTAATATAGCAAGGGATTTCAATGAAGTTATTCAGAGCTTCTGTAGAGTTTCCTAAGCTTTGATTAATAGGAGGAAAAGTGTAGTGTATGGTTGGGGAGTAGATTAACAGTCCATACTATGAATTTCTCAATCCCTTGGGTTCAAGGGCTTTGCCTCCTCGGATAAAATCAAATACTTAGGACTGCTTTTAACTCTGGGAATCACTAAGGCCCCCCAGTGTCTAGAAATCATCAAAAAAATCAAGGCAAAAATTAATGCTTTGGGCAGCCAGTGGATAACCACAACAGGGAATCTCATACTTGTAAAATTTGTTCTCTCCCCCCTTCCAATTTACCAAGTTGTTTTTCTCTTGGCCCCAAAAATGATCACCAAGTACCTCCCCAAACTGATACGAATTTTCTTATGGCAAGGAGGAAAGGAAAACCAAAAAAAAAATCATTTGGTAATTTGGGACATAGTGAAAAGGCCTTCTCAAGAAGGTGGTCTTCAGGTAAGAGACCCCGGGATGGCCAATCTGGAGATGGGAGGAAATATTTTATGAAAAATATTCTCAAATAAACGTCACCTAGTAAGTCATATCCTCATCAAAAAATATTTGCAAGGGCTATCAATGAATACTATGGAAGACAGAGCTTCTAGAGAAGGAACCACGCTATGGAAGCTTTGCAGTTGGGGATGTGAATTTTTTAAAGAGAACCTATACAGAATCCCTAGAAATGAAAAAAGAACTCGACTGTGGGAAGATAAAATTATGGGCCTCCAGCACCTAAATTTTGTCACAGATTTCACAGATCTACGTGCCTGGATTATACAATAGGGAATTCAAATGTTAGCTGATATCCCTTCATGGGACACAGGTTGGAACTTGCTCACCTGGGCTATCCCCCTCCCTCCAAACAAACTACAAGAACAGCTCGACTCCTTCCACCTGGTGATCTCTAGTTTGGCTCTTGTACACCTATGATCAAGTGACAAATGGGGATGGCGGGACACCAGGGTGTACACAACATCGCTTGGCTTCACATCCCTTTAGTCCAAACACCCGCAGATCCACTCTACCTCACTGTGGAAACTTGTCTCGGACCCCTTTGGTCTCCCAAAGGTAAGCGTCTTTTGTTCGGTTCTCATGCACAAAAGATTCCTAACAAGAGATAACTTAACTAAATGAGGTATTTTCAGGCCCCACAAATGCCCTCTATGCGGCGCAGCTCAGGAAATGATTGATCATATGTTCATTGACTTCCCCTACACTCAATAAGTTTGAATGCATCCTATACATGGGATTAATGCCCAAACCCCGTCGTAGCTGATAATTGTCAACTTAATATCCCTTTAGGAAAGGTGCTCACCCCATGCGTTGAAGAGTAAATCCACATGGGCCAAAATATGGTAGGCCATTCCAAAATACATTTGCTGGGAAGTGTGGTCAGCAAGGAATGAAGCCACCTTAAAAAACAATTTGCGCACCCCCATAGTCGTGGCTGCCAAAGCCAAAGCACTGTTACTGGAGACTTTGGAGAATCGACCTCACAAGCCAGATAATGTGCTCATCCCAAAAGAGATAAGTTTCCTTGGTGTACCTCTACAATGAGCTAGTAAAAAAAAGAACCCTTCTCGACCTTTCTCCAATCCAATGTGGCAGCTTCGGATCCCTAAATAGGATTTTCAAAAATGGTCGAGGAATCAAGGCAATCTACAATCTTCTTTGACAAAGCTTCTAAAGAAAACCCAGGGATTTCAGGAACTAGGGGTGTAATCTACTCCACGGACGGTCAAAGAAAAGACAGTTTTAGTTGGGGCCTAGGGTAGAACACTAATAACCAGGAAGAAATCTTAGGAGTACTCAAAGCCTACCATCTTTCTTAGGGGAATGGTGAAAAATACATTCAAGTCTTCAGGGATTCGTAAATCCTAAGAAAAATTATAAACTCGGGTGATTTCTTCAATAACCTGGTGCTCAATAAGACCCTACAGAGACTTCGTAAAGTAACACATAATTTCACCTCCATTTTCATCTATCATATCCTCTAAAATATAAACAAGGAAGTGGACACAATGGCAAACATGGGTTGTCTCTTAGCCCAAGGAGAGTTCTCAAAGAATGATGAAGCCCTAGTTTTTTATCCTATTCCATAAGTTATAAGTCTCTCACCTTTGTAAGATCATGTCAAAGGCTCACCAAGGTTTTTCGAAAAAGAATACTTAACAGGGGTTGATTAGGCTCCGGCCCAACCCATTTCCTATAAATAAAAAATAACCATCTTTGTTAAAAATAAAAAAAGTGGAATGATTTAAGAAACATTGTTGTGTGTGTTTCCTTAGTATGCATTAATATGCATCTATAGGGAGGGTGACATTTAGAGATAAAGTGATCCAACGGCTCATATTCTATAACAGTCATTTGGTGATGATTGATTGTGAGAAACTCATAAGTAAAAATTCTTTTATTGTGCATTAATGTATTGTTTCAAGTGACTACATTGGTTGGGGTCATGGATTATTTCCCTTTTCAGTGGTTTTTACCAAGAAATACACTCGAGTAATAATGTTTTATTTATTTGTGTGGGAAGATGCTTAAGGTGTTCAACATGTGTGGAAATATCTTATTTTTGGAACACTTTGTATAGTTTCAAAAAATGAGTTTGTCTATTTGTTAAATCATTCCTTTACCCTTTTATATATGTAAAAATATTATAAACAAAATCTTAAATTTTGATTGGAAACTAGTCAAAATCATGTCATTTGATGACAATGTACACATTAAATTCACTAAGTGGGCCTAATGGTTAAGAACATGTGCTTTCTCTTAAGAGGTCACAAATTCAAATGTAGAGGGGGCAAGGAATGTATACCTCTATAGAATTTACCAATGAAATCGCTTGTCAGAGGGGGCCTCATACACCAATTTGGTGTATGGCTTCGTCATGACCTTTCTCATACACCAATTCGGTGCCTGGCATGGTCATGACCTTAAAAATAGATTATTATTATTATTGTTATTGTTATTGTTATTAAAATACCACAAGTTAAAATTATGAATTACAATAAATGTTGCATCATCTACAATAAATGCATGCCAAAATAAGTACAATATTGATACAATTTTCATTTTCATTATTATTGTATGCTTGTGGTGATATATAGTATGGGCTCTGACCTATTAATTAGGGAAAACACATGCAATTTTTTTGATAATCTAAGTATGATGGTTATTTGAATTTATTCTATTGAAGTGGATATTTTAGGAAATTATTTGTTTAAATTCTTGAGGGGGTGGGGCAGGGTTGAGCAGTGTAGTGGGAAGAGGCCAACATTGTACCTGGCCTTTGTTCTACCCAATTTGTTTAAGAAGACTTAGTGGCCACTTATCATGGGCCCAAGGTCGAAAGTCACATAACAACAACACTCGGATACCCAATTCAATTCCTATATCATTGTCGACTCGAGTCTAGTCATCATGATAAATAACATCAATCGTTAAGTCAAATACAAATGGAGGTTCAATGGGATCACACCGAAATTGAAATGTTGCACCGCGAAATAGGAACTATTGACTATACAGTGGAATTTGTTCAACATTTATTTTATTCCAAAACATTGTGCACTCGTGTATTGGGTTATCAAACTCCACGACAATAACTGGGAGATGCGTGTAATTCCTTTCATTACACATTTTGTGTGGTTCTTGTGGGTACTAATATTTGATTTATCTATGTGGGAAGTTGCTTAGGGTGTTCAACATGTGTGGAAATATCTTATTTGTGGAACACTCTGTCTAGTTTCAGAAAATAGTCACAAAAGAAATGATTTTGTCTATTTGTTAACTCATTCCTTTTCCTTTTCTATATGCAAAATATTATAAACAAAATATTAAATTTTGGTGGGAAACTAGTCAAAATCATGTTGTTTGATGACATTGTACACATTAAATTCATTAAGTGGGCCTAATGGTTCCAAACATGTTATTTATCTAGGGGTTAGGGTATGTACACCTCTGTAGACTTTACCAGTGAAAGTGCTTGGCGAAGGGGGTCTCATACACCAAATTGGTGTCTATCTTGGTTGTGAACTTAAAAAAATAATTGAATACAACCTGAGTGGGCTTAATGGTTAAGAACGTGTGATTCTTCTTAAGAGGTCACAATTTCATATCCAGAAGGGGATAGGGTATGTATACCTCCATAGACTTTACTAGTCAAATCACTTACAATAAATGTTGCATCATCTACAATAAATGCATGCGAAAATAAGTACAATATTCATACAATTTTCATTGTCATTATTATCGTATCCTTGCAGTGACATAGAGTATGGGATCTAACCTATTAATTAGGAAAAATAGATGCAATTTTTGTGAGATGCTAAGTATGATGGTGGTTTGAATTTATTCTATTGGAGTGGATATTTTTGGAAATTACTTGTTTAAATTCTTGAGGGGGAGAGGTAGGGAATTGAGCAGTGTAGTGGGAAGAGGTCACCATTGTACATGGCCTTTGTTGTATAAATCGTACCCCTTTCCTGGGTATAGTGTACCCTCATGTTAGGGTTCCATAATTCTTGGCTTACCAAATCTAAGTTGAGCAAGTTGACTTCAAGCTAGGAAACCCCATTTGGTATGGATCAACTAGAGCATAATGGGAGATGTGATGTCCACTGACATTCTCTCAGCTAGTTACTCCAAGACAACCTTAATTAAACTCTATAAAAATCAGAAACTCTTTCCAATAGAGGATTGATCATGGTATATGACCCTAAATTCATAATTCCTAGAGAGACATGGTCTTCACAATAATGGATTATCTTAAGAATTCAAGGAACTAATCATTAAGGAGGATGGAATCATGTTAGGGATAATATAGGGGCACAATGGTTGATATTAAAATAAGAAATTCCTCTCTAATGATCCAAATATTTAACTATTCAAATCAAAGGGGATATAAATTAGTGGATGCCCCAGTTTCTGGTCACAACAAAGAGGATAAGGAAAGAGACTTTGTGATATTTGTAGGTGGGTAAGAAATTATGGTGGAAGAGCTTAATTTCATTTTCTATTACATGGGAAAGGTCACAAACATGGTAGGGGCTTGGGATAGGGTAACACATTAAGTTGTTTAACCAAATAACCATAGATTCAACCATGGTTGGGCAAGTTGTGAGTATGGTATATGCCCAGAAGAAGAGTTTGGATGTTGGGATGCATGCCACTACTATTCTACTGGTGCGTGTAGGTATAGATCTCTATATTTTTATGTAAATAACACCCTCATGAGAGATTCTGATCCTGGGTTCTCTGTAGCTCATTTTGTTAAGGATTTGGGCATCAACTCGAAGAAGTTATAGCAGTTAGTTTTTTAACTTATGATTCGTAAATTTGATCCAAATTTATGTAGGAATGCAACATAATACACAAATAACCATGACTACAAATATGCAGTGGAAATAACACTTCATTTCATTAATATCAAAGAACTGAAATTTGTTTACAGACTTAATGGAAATAAACTAACTAGGGTGCTGGTAGCTTATCTCTAAGAAGAGATTTGGTGACTATAGGCCTTTGAAATTTGTGTTACAATCAGGCTCGAAGGCCTATATATTATTGAGAAATAATGGAAACCCTAAACATCCAAAAACCTAACCCTAGGAGATGAAATGCCAGAATATGGGCCCCATCGGGGTAAATTGGTACATCAATTTCCTGGGGTCGTAACTTTGGCATACTATCTCTGTTTGATGCACATGATACATCGTTAGAAATATATGTCCGAGGACTACAATTGCTGACAAAAAATATCAAGTCTAGAATGGAATACTATTCTCTACATGTTTGACACCCAAAAAACATCATTTAAGGCCTCAAAATGGCTCTGGAAGTTCAGGACTCGAAAAACTGCCAAAAGTAGTAAATTGTGCTACAATTAACGAAACTTAAAAACTGAAAGAAACAATGGTGGGGCTCCAAATGGAATAGTAGGGTGGCCACCAATATCTAATTGGATCAAAATTGGCTCAGAAAGTTTATGTGCCCTTGAAGGCCCATAATAAAGGTAATCTTGGCACCTAAGTTCTAGTTTTCGTCCTTGAATCCCTCAATAATAACAATCTTCACAAAATTGGTTATTTTTTTGTTCTTAATTTATCAAGGTTATTTATACCAATGTATATGAGTTAAGGTCTCTATAGTTTTATGAAAATAGGATATTTAGGAAGGTTCTTGATCCTTGGTTATTTGTGAATCATTTTTAAAGGGCTTGGATGTCATCATGAGGGAGTGTCAGTAGTTCTATCTTTAGCTCATGGGCCTTCATTTTCTTCAATAGTTTTATGCGTCTTCTAAGGACCATAGTAAAGATAATCTTAGAACCAAGGATTGGTTTTGGATTTTGAATGCCTCAATAATGTGTACCTCCCAAAACTTTGTTAGTTTTTAGGTGACCAATTTCTCCTTAAATTGTTGTTTTTAAACATTTTTCTCAATAATTCATTCCCCCATATAGTAAAATGTTTCAATGACTTGTGTTTCCTCATAATTTATCATATAATAGTCATGAATGTAGTTTAGGGTTGTTAGAAATTTTTAATAAATCAAATTCAGTACCAGCTACCTCTGTATTTTATGAGGGTAAGTTGAAGTCTAGTTTTTGTAATATTCCTGACATAAAAAGTATGCAGAATAGAAATAAAAAGATAGAAATGGTAGATGAACAACAATATAACTATAACAACACCACAATAATACCAAAATGATGCCAGAATAACACCAAAAAGAGCACTTTGATTATTGAGACCAATGTTCACTTGCCTCTTCAAGGGGGAAACCTCCACCATATCAGAGCTATATTACAATAATATCCAAGGAAAAACTTCTCATACCCTCTAATCCTATTTATACTAAATATGTCTATGAAAAGAACCATCTAGAGGAAGATCCTTCTAGAAGAGAAAGATTATATTAGGCCTTCTTACATTGAAATTATTATTCCTTATTGCTCGGCCTTATTAATATTGTCCTTTATTACATCGGAATATATTATGCTAACTACGTGAGGGGTTAGGACCCTAACATGTCCTCCCCCTTAAAAACAACCTTGTCCTTGAGGCTTGACATGTGGAAATTGTTACAGAATGGTAGCTAGCTCCCAAATGGCATCTATTAGAGTTGTATCTTTCCATTGGACTAACACTTCCTTGATGGTTCTCTCACATAGACAACGCTCATGTTGGTCCAAAACGGCTTGTGGTTTTAGCCAAATGAATCCTTCTTCATTCAACTCGGGAAGGTTTGTTTGAGTTTGGCACTTAGTTCCAATCACCTTCTTTAAGAAAGAAACATGAAAAATAGGATGGAGCTTAGAATGACTGGGCAAAGCTAACTAATAGGTCACCTATCCCACATTCTTGAGAATGGTATAAGGACCATAAAATTTGGGTGCCAGTTTCTAGCAATGGTTATCCTTGAGGGAATTTCGCTTGTAAGATTGTATTCAAAGAAACACCTGATCGACTTCTGCAAATTGACATTCTTAGAGACTTTGATCTACTTGTTTCTTCATGTGATTCTGGTCCATGACCAAATTCTCTTTGAGGGTACAGAGAATAGCCTCATGAACTCTAAGTGTTTGGTCAACCGCCTGGACCTTCGAGACACCTGGAAAATATGAGAGAACTGAAGGTGGCTTTTGTCCATATAGCACTTCAAAAGGAGTCATGTGGGTAGTTGTATGGTATGAAGTGTTGTACCACCATTCAACTAATGGTAACCATTGAGCCCATTGATTTTGCTTTGGCGAGGAAAAACACCTCAAATATGTTTCCAAAAACTTGTTGACAACTTCAGTTTGACCATTAGTCTAGGGATGATAAGTTTTGTTGATATGCAATTGGGTGCCTTGTAGCTTGAACATTTCCTGCCAAAAATTGTTGTTGAAAATTGTGCCACAATAAAAAACAATAGAATGTGGCATGCCATGAAGCTTGAAGACATGATCCATGAAACGTTGAGCCACAATGGATGTTGTAAATGGGTGTTGAAGAGTGAAGAAATGAGCATACTTTGAAAGATGATCAAATACCACCATGATGAATTTTTATTTTCCTATTTAGGTAAGCTGACAATAAAATCCATAGAAATATCCCGCCAAATAGCAGGTGGAATCAGAAGCAATTGTAGTTTTCTAGGAGATTTGACTATTTCACTCTTGTTGTGTTCAAACACATCACATTCAACAACCAAATTACGAACGTCCTATTTCATACCATCCCAGAAAAATTAACGTTTGACCCTATAATAGGTTTTGGTAAGCTCGGAGTGCCTAGTTGTGGGTGTAGCATGAAGCTCAGAAAGTACCATGAATTTAAGTTTTGACTGTTTACTTAAATACAAGCAGCCTTTGTATTGAAGCTCATCATGGCGCCAAGAGTACCCTAGGGAGACTTGAGAATAGGATTGCAATTTTTGTATCAAATGCGAACTTTGGGATCGTGTATCCATTCCTGGTGAACAACTTGGAGCCAATCTAGTACAATGAAGGAGAGAGAAAAATGGACCCTTCATCTTCATATTTTTTGGAAAGTGCATCCACAACCACATTGTCTTTTCCTTTCTTATAAATGATCTCATAATCATATCCAAAGAGCTTAGTCACCCATTTTTTTTCTTTGGGAAGGAAATGTGTTGTTCCAAAAATTACTTGAGGCTTTGATGATCTGTCTTAATTTGGAAGCGTTGCCCCAATAGATAAGGGCACCAAAGATCAATGACATGTAGAATAGCCAACATTTTATTTTCATAGATTGATTTTCCCAAATTTCTCTCAGACAGTTGTTTATTGGTAAAGGCCAAAGGTCTACCCTCTTGCATAAGGACAACGCTAATTCCTTTCCGTGAAGAATCACATTCCAGAACAAAGGTCATTGTGAATCAGGAAGGCCCAGGACTGGAGTGGTGCACATGACCATCTTCAAGGTTTGAAATGCTTGAGCAGTTGTTGGAGTCCAAGTGAAAGAATTCCTCTTAAAGAGTGCAGTGAGAGGTGTTACAATCTTTCCATAATTCTTAACAAACTTGCGATGATAACATGTTAATACCAAAAACCCACACAATATTTTGAGAGTCTTTGGGTGATTCTGGTCTTGCATAGCTTCAATATTTTTAGGATCCACCCTGGCGTCAACCTTGCCAACAATATGACCCAAGTACTCGACTTCCAAGGTGCCAATAGAACATTTAGATTGTTTCAGGAAAAGTTGGTTTTGAGAGAGTAGATGGATAAATCAATCCACATGAGCAAGATGGTATGTCCAGGTTTTGCTATAGATGAGGATATCATCAAAGAAAACTAAGACAAAATGACAGAGAAAAGAATGGAAGAAATGATTCATGAGGCTTTGGAAAGTGGAGGGAGCATTACACAACCCAAAGGGCATGATTAAAAACTCATAGTGACCCTAATAATTTCTAAAGGAAGTCTTAGGAATGTCTGCATCTTTCATACAGATATAGTGGTGGCCAAAATGAAAATCAAGTTTAGTAAATAATTGGGCACCACTCAATTCATCCAAGAGTTCATCAATGAGAGAAATGGGAAATTTGTCTTTAATCGTGAGTTTGTTGAGGGCGTTAAAGTCAAGACACATGTGCCAAGAACATTATTTCTTAAGGAAAATGACAACAGGAGAAGAGTAGGGTCTCATCCTAGGGTGGATAACACCTGGATTGAGAAGTTCTTGAACCATTTTCTCAATTTCATTTTTTTGGGAAAAAGGGTGACGATATAGATGGATATTGGAAGGAAGGATTCCTAGGACAAGGGGAATGGAATGATCATGAACACCATGGGAAAAAGGGAGTCCCCGAGAGTGGAAAAAACCGCCTAATTTTTAGAGAGGATGGACTAGAGTTCTTTTGGCACAGAGGGTGTCTCAGTTGCTTATATGGCATGGAGTTGGGAAATAGTACTAGAATGACCCTTTTTTAGTAGCTTTTCCATGTGATGGGAACTAATGATCTCAGGGAAACCTGCGGTGATTCCTTGGAACTTATATTGTTGGCCCTCATGGTCCAATTGAATGGTTAATTCCTTAAAATCCATGAGAATGGGACCCAACGTCCTTAGGCCATATGCACCCAACACAACGTCACAACTGCCCATGGCGATAGCAAACATATGTGATTTTAGGTGGTAGTCACCAATTTGGAGATGAACATTTTCACAATGCCCTCCAAATTTCATGGACCCACCATTGGCCATCATGATTTGGAAATTATTGACTGCATGTATATAGAAATTAGTTTCTTGTGCAATGCGGTGATGAATAAAATTATGGGTTCTTCCATTATCAACAAGAATGATGGCCTTATTATGATTGATGTAACCAATTATCTTGAGGGTTTGGGGAGCAGATAAGCTAATGAGAGAATTTAGGTAAATGGCCAGTAATACTTCAAGAGGGTCTCAGGGAGGGGTTATGTCAGTGGATTCAGGTGACATAGACACACGGGGAGCTTCAACCTCCTCTTCCGAAACATCCTCTGATATGGCCATAAAAATGTTTTTTTCCTTACACTTGTGTCGCGTAAAATATTTGTCATCATAATTATAACAAAGTCCTTTGAGTTGACATTCTTCCATTTCATCCCTCGTCAATTTTTGGATCTTTATTGGAGTAGAAGTAGGATTGGGATTTACTAGTTTTGTGCGAGGAATAAAGGAGGGTTTCCAGTTTTGATAAGAGAAAAAGCGTTGTGCTTCCTTATCTCTTTTAGTAGCCTCCACCCAACTCTGAGGCCAAGCCATCAGGATATGGGAACAAATCTCATCCTTGAGGCCACTGATAAAACATTCTTGGAAAAAAACATCAGACATGCCCTTTGTATGAAAAGTCGGTCGCTCAAAGAAGCTATAAATTATTCCACTGTGCCAGATTGTTTCAACTTTGTCAAACGACCTAAATGATTGGTGTCAGTGTCAAAGAATTCATAAATCTCTGCCACAAAGTGTGTCCAAAAAACATAACCTTGGCGAGCAATGTTTTTCCATTGCCACCATTTCCAACATTCTTTATATAGATGGAGAACACCATACCGGAGTTTGGCCAAATCATCCATAATGTCATACAAATATAAATAATGTTCCATTTGCGTTACCCAACCAGTTAGATCTGAGCCATCATATTTGGTCACAACCACATGTGGAAGGCATAGGTCACGCTAAAGGTGATGGGGCTGAAAATTATGGGAATGAGAGAAAGTTTCAGCTTCGGTATGAAAAGGTGGGTAACATAAGGGAGGATCTGCAAGGATATGCATCTTGGTGTAGATCATTGTAGAGACAGATTCAAGATGGGTAGTAATGTCTTGTTTGAGGTCTTGTTTGAGTTCCTCGGTTGAGGCGGCGATGGAGGAATGCATGGTTTTATTGGCATTGAGTTGTCCCACTTCTTGTTGGGTCGCTGTGAAATTATATTGCACGGTATGGATGTGAGCTTCCAAGTCTTGGCTATGGGTATGGGCCATGATGATGAGGGAACCGAAAAGGGGTAGGTGGGGTCAAAACATTTGTTGAAAAATGAATCATAGGTATGAGTGTGATAAGGATGAAGAGAGAAATCCAATGGAAAAGGTCTCAAATAATGGTGCAACCAGATTGAGATTCTGATCTGAAGAAGTACCCAAATTCTTAATCAAGAATAAATGTGTAGTGATTTGGAAACTCGAGTGTAGAAGGCACAGTTGCATGACAGTAGATCTTGCCTATTTTGTTTTTTTGTTTCTCTCCCCAAATGTTAGGTGTTCAAGGGTTCTATAGACACGGGTGTTCTTTGTGCTATAGCTCTCTAATATATGTATGGGGTCCAATAGTAGTACTTAGCCCAATATCTCAGGGCACCAACTAAGGAGGCGAGACCATGCCCTTAGCCATACTACCTAACTACCCAGGTACTAGAGAGTATATTCCTAAGTGTTGTTCTCATTGGCACTATAGCAATTAGTCAGCTAATCAATATATCTAAAGAGGGATTCAAGAAATCTAGGTCAATCTTTATAGAAGTGATGTTTGATGCATTACCACTCGAAGGGGTACCAACAGGGGTTACAAGGGTGGCTAATAGATGTGCGCTTAAGTACCACTTGTATTTCCTATGTGTATGAATCCCTGACTGTGGGTTTATGCACGTAACGATAGATCTTTGTAGCTTAAAGAGGTCAGAATACATCTCTACTCTAAATAAAAACAACCCACAATTTTCTGTCGAGGAAAGTTCTCTGATACCACTTGTAATTGTCCAAATATAAAAAGTATGCAGAATATAAATAAAATGGTAGAAATGGTACATGAACTACAATATAACCATAACAACACCACAATAATACCAAAATCATACTATAATAACACTAGAAGAGAACTTTGATTACTGAGAGCAATGTTCACTTTCCTCTTTGAGGGGGAAACCTATAGAAAAGCAGATCTCTATTACAATAATATCCAAGACAAAAATTTCATACCCTGTACTCCTATTTATACTAAATATGTCTATCAAAAGAACCATCTAGAGGAAGATCCTTCTAGAAGCAAAATCTTCTATTAGGTCTTCTTACATTGGACTTATTCTTCCTTATTGATAGGCCTTATTAATATTGACCTTTATTACATCAGAATATATTATTCTACCTATGTGACGGGTTAGGTCCCTAAAAATTTTCACATTGGCCTTTAGTCCACTATATATAGATTTGGTTACAATCATTCTAAAACTGAGAAATGGTGGTCTATTTATTTTCATATATAGGACTTCTAGCTTTTAATGCCCTATATAGTCCACAAAAATAGTTCTACTTCCACTATTAGTGTCCTTGTTAAAAAATGAAATAATTTTCCTCTTCCTAATGCAAAAACATAGGTTATGTTCCATGGAATTTAGAGATGCTCTTGTCTATGACAATTTGATAGTTTTTTTCTTTTCCTTTCCCTTTTTCACATCATCTACTTTAGGTATCTTGTCATGAGAAATATTCTCACCATGGCCAATAAAATATTCCATTTTATTAGAAGCATTAGGATCGACATAGTTAGGAAATCTAATACATGATTTCAATTGTTCACTCAATGGAAAATCCAAGGTAGATGGTTGAGTGTAACTAACATATGTTTCTTGAAAGTGTTGTCATCTCTCCAACATTTCATCTTCCTCTTCCTTCAAATAAGTGTAAACAATGAAAAACTAAATAGAATCATGATTTTACTATCAAGCCCAAAAAAAATAGAAGTTAGAGAGGTAAAATTAAAGGTTTCATACACAACAATAATACATTGTAATTTTTTTCTTACTTGCGATAATGTAAATTTTTTCTTACTCATGATAATTTCGAAAATGTTGAGAACATAGGAAATCCATATATCTCCCTCTCGGAGATAATGACATCAA
>JZKD02S2172717.1:18096-42188 GCA_000966675.3 Picea glauca
AAAATCAGTGTTCATAAACAAGAGAACCAAATGAATCATGACTACATTGAACTTTGGTTCCATACAATCATTGAGTTGAAGAACTACTTCATTCTTCAACAATTCTTGGCACCAATTCAATTAAAGCAGCTAGTTCCTCATATTCCATTACCCCTAAAAGCATATTTTTCAAACTTTAATATGAGCATATTTGTAATCATGTTATGCACATGGATCCATTGGATGTATTCCTAGACTTGAAAGAGTTTTTTCTTCTTTCAATATGGTAGGATACCATACAAAAATAAAATGAATAAATTAGTAAAGACAAAAACAAGTCTATATGTGAGAACGAGGTTATTGGTGCAACTAGACATGAGTTTTACTTGAAAACTAGGCAATTGGCATGAAAAATTCTCAATAAAGTTTTTCATGTTGGTTCAATATTGTACTATGGTTTTTCAAAATCATTTTTGTTTTTCTCGTGATGGATGGTGTGGAATTCTTTAAGGCCCACCTTCTAACATATCGCGTCCCATTGACTCCAACAGATCATTTGGTATAAAGATTAGAGGCATCTATAACTACCTTGGGACTTGCATACATCAATGGAAAGCCTCCTCACTGTCAAAAATGAGAATTCATCAAGGTATCTTGATTGCAGGTGGCTTGACTCCAACATCTTCATTTTTAGGATGTACTTAGGTACCTTGAAACTCATTTTCATCAATGGTGAGTTGTCTCACATTGGTTAATTATTTACATTACTGGTTGGTAATATAATGAATTATTTCTATGTTAGAGTTCAATTAAATACATTCACGTAGCTTGAATTGTACCAATAAGGGTTATCTGGGAACACTCTATGGTTTATGGTATCAACAACGACATGCAACAAACATTTTCTAAGCAACAGTTTGCAGTTCGTTTTCATATTTTTCAAATAAAAGGGAATTCAAATCAACTTGTTTCAAGAGAAAATTTTTATGTTAGTTTTTCATATAGCAGCTCTATTTCATTGCACTTGACTCCTGCAATAGACCTTTCTTCATTTCAGTAGAAGCACAAGTATTCCTATTTTTTGGTAATCAAATATTTATTCTAAGTAATGAAGACGTATTATGTTAAAAGGTCAGTATTTATTTATTTTGGTTCCTAACAAATTGTTCAAAGATGGAAATGCCACTAGGGTTTCATAGACGAAGAGGAAAATTGAAAAAATATTCCTTATTGATAGAAAAGAAAATATCAAGGCAAGAGAACATTAGAAACCCTTCATCATATATAATTGGTAGAATTAAATAAAGGTAGCACTGTGAATTTGTAACACTCAATAAATGCTTTCAACCATCACCTATTTTCTTATTATGAATATTTGTTGCGTCAAGATGGAATAACCAACTGTGACATCAGCCTAGTTAGGGTTAGCTAGTTAGTTAGGGTTTCAAAATTTAAAGTTTTGAGAGTTGGTTTGAACTCTATCTCTCCAACATTGTGTGTCTAGGGTCAGTGCCTAAGGGTATATGGAGTCATTCAAGGAGAGGACGCAAGGTTGAAGGAGTAATAGGCTAAAGACAAGAGGGAAGGGTTCTAGAATGTTGCAATGGCAGGGCCCTAGAATCAAAACCCTAGGGGAAAGAGGCTCACTCCGATGTTTCTTAAGAAAGGCCTCATTCTCTTTCCTCCTTCTTTAGGTCAAACGTAGAAAAATGACTAGCATATAAGAAGAGATAAAACAAGAGGATCAAGTGAGGGAGAGTGTTGCAATGGAAAGGCTCTATCACTAAAACCCTAGAAGATGGATGGCCCTAGGTGTAGATAACCTAGGCCTAGGACGTCACCCTCCTTTTAACCTTTAAAATCAAAGCTAGCTTAAGGGAAGAAGTGAGAAGAGTGTAGAAAAGGCTAGGCTCTTTATTCCTCCTTCAATGGCTTAAAATTTCTCTCTAAGGGGACATGAGACAAGGACCTACTTGTGTGCTTTTCACCTAAGGTTTTAAAATTAGAAAATTTATAAGTAAATGCAAGAATACTAACCTACAACCATTCAATCAAGAATTTTTGTAGGAAAAACACTTACATATCATGAAAAAAAGCATGTGCAAACCCTAGTTGTAAACCTTCTCAAGAAAAGTGACAAATATGCCAAGAAAAGCCTTCCATCAACAAGTGTGCCTCCTTTAAAAGACCAAATACCCAAACTAGGGTGCAAAAATCAGACCTCACAAGTGTGACTTGTGTTGTTCTATCCAAATGAGGGAAAAACATCCACAATATATAGTGTATCATGACCCTTTAATTAAAATTAGGTCATTAAAAATAGCCAACAAGGCTACAAACAAAAATCATACTGTTTTTACAATAACTTCTAAGTAAAAGACATAAATGAGAAAAAAGTGAGACGTCAAGCCCCTATGAGGGAGACGTTAGGCCCTTTTGGGGCTAGATCAACATCCAAAAGTTAGACGTTAGCCCTTTTGGGCTCCTCTAAGCTGCCACACATGCTAGCCGTCCTATCAAACTGCCACATGCTCAAGGTGACGTCAAGGACTCTTGGGTGACGTCTTGGTCATCAAAAGGAAAATGTTCCATCTGAAGTGGGTCAACCCACCTGGGCTGCGCTCAACCAAAGTGACCTAGGTGGAACGTCCTTCTTATTATCATGTGCAAAGGCTCTGCACATTAAATCTCAACAATATAGCTAGTCTAAAACATGTTTCATATATTTAATTTTTTAAAAGTTAATAAGTGGACAAATTTGTTTTTTTTTTTAACTCTAAGATGTTCTTAAGCAAGTTAATAAGCGGACATCTATAATTTGTAAAAGTATTAGTTTGGTTGTGAATTGTGGGATTTGACTTAATTTTTTAACTTTTTTTCCCAAAGAAATCTTAGCTAAAAATCCGTTTGAGTATTTCTCCATGATTTATGGATGGTAAATGAAGGGTCGATCTAACAATATCAACAATATAGCTAGTCGAAAAATTGTCCTTGAGATTTAATTTTTTAAAAGTTAATAAGTGGTTGCCCTCTGTCCCCCTTCTTGTACATTTTGATGGCATATTCTCTAAGCCGAAATATGACCGCAAATTAATTAATTGGAACACTTCCAGGGATCAGGGAGACGAGAGGAACTAAGCCAATCAACCATGCCATATTCGTCGATGATTCGCTACTTGTGGGAGGTGCTTCCCTTAATATATCAAGGGATTTCAACGAAGCTATTCAGAGCTTCTGTAGAGTTTCTTGATCTTTGATTAATAGGAGGAAAAGTGTAGTGTATGGTTGGGGAGTAGATTAACAATCCATACTCTGAATTTCTCAATCCCTTGGGTTCAAGGGCTTCGCCTCTTGGGATAAAATCAAATACTTAGGACTGATTTTAACTCTAAGAATCACCAAGGCCCCCCAATGGCTAGAAATCATCAAAAAAATAAAGGCAAAAATTAATGCTTTGGGCGGCCAGTGGATAACCACAACAGGGAATCTCATACTCATAAAATTTGTTCTCTCCTCCCTTCCAATTTACCAAGTTGTGTTTATTTTGGCCCCAAAAATGATCACCAAGTAGCACTCCAAACTGATACGAAATTTCTTATGGCAAGGAGGAAAGGGAAACCAAAAAAAAAAAAATTTGGTAAGTTGGGACATAGTGAAAAGGCCTTCTAAAGAAGGTGGTCTTCAGGTAAGAGACCCAGGGATGGCCAATCTGGCGATGGGAGGAAATATTTGCAAGGTCTATTGTATCAAATGTGAACTTTTGGCATCATGTATCCATTCCTGGTGAACAACTTGGAGCCAATCTGGTACAATGAAGGAGAGAGAAAAATGGACCCTTCATCTTCATATTTTTTGGAAAGTGCATCCACAACCACATTGTCTTTTCCTTTCTTATAAATGATCTCATAATCATATCCAAAGAGCTTAGTCACCCATTTTTTTTCTTTGGGAAGGAAATGTGTTGTTCCAAAAATTACTTGAGGCTTTGATGATCTGTCTTAATTTGCAAGCATTGCCCCAATAGATAAGGGCACCAAAGATCAATGACATGTAGAATAACCAACATTTTCTTTTCGTAGATTGATTTTCCCAAATTTTGCTCAGACAGTTGTTTGTTGGTAAAGGCCAAAGGTCGACCCTCTTGCATAAGGATAGTGCTAATTCCTTTCCATGAAGAATCACATTCCAGAACAATGGTCATTGTGAAATCAGGAAGGGCCAGGACTGTAGTGGTGCACATGACCATCTTCAAGGTTTGAAAAGCTTGAGCAGTTGTTGGAGTCCAAGTGAAAGAATTCCTTTTAAGGAGTGCAGTGAGAGGTGTTACAATCTTTCCATAATTCTTAACAAACCTGCGATGATAACATGTTAATACCAAAAACCCACACAATATTTTGAGAGTCTTTGGGTGATTCCAGTCTTGCATAGATTCAATATTTTTAGGATGCACCCTGACGTCAACCTTGCCAACAATATGACCCAAGTACTCTACCTCCAAGGTGCCAAAAGCACATTTAGATTGTTTCAGGAAAAGTTGGTGTTGAGAGAGTAGATGGATAAATCGATCCACATGACAAAGATGATATGTCTAGGTTTTGCTATAGATGACGATATCATCAAAGAAAAGTAAGACAAAATGACAGAGAAAAAGACAGAAGACATGATTCATGAGGCTTTGGAAAGTGGAGGGAGCATTACACAACCCAAAGGGCATGATCAAACACTCATAGTGGCCCTCATAAGTTCTAAAGGAAGTCTTAGGAATGTCTGCCTCTTTCATATGGATCTAGTGGTGGCTAGAATGAAGATCATGTTTAGTAAATAATTGAGCACCACTCAATTCATCCAAGAGTTCATCAATGAGAGAAATGGGAAATTTGTCTTTAATCGTGAGTTTGTTGAGGGTGTTAAAGTCAGGACACATGTGCCAAGAACATTATTTCTTAAGGAAAATGACCACAGGATAAGAGTATTGTCTCGTGCTAGGGTGGATAACACTTGGGTTGAGCAGTTCTTGAACCATTTTCTCAATTTCATTTTTTTGGGAAAAAGGGTGATGATAGAGATGGATATTGGAAGGAAGGATTCCTAGGAAAAGGGGAATGGAATGATCATGAACACCATGGGAAGGAGGGAGTCCCTCGGAGTGGAAAAAACCACCTGATGTTTAGAGAGGATGGACTAGAGTTCTTGTGGCACAGAGGGTGTCTCAGTTGCTTGTATGGCATGGAGTTGGGAAATAATGCCAGAATGACCCTTTTTTAGTAGCTTTTCCATGTTATGGGAACTAATGATCTCAGGGAACCTACGGTGATTCCTTGGAAATTATATTGTTGGCCCTCCCAGTCCAATTGCATGGTTAATTCCTTAAAATCCATGAGAACAGGACCCAACGTCCTTACCCCATATGCACCCAACACAATGTCACAACAGCCCATGGCGATAGCAAACATATGTGATTTTAGGTGGTAGTCACCAATTTGGAGATGCACATTTTCACAATGCCCTCCAAATTTCATGGACCCGCCATTGGCCATCATGATTTGGAAATTATTGACTGCACGTATATAGAAATTAGTTTCTTGGGCAATGCGGTGATGAATAAAATTATGGGTTCTTCCACTATCAACAAGAATGATGGCCTTATTATGCTTGATGTAACCAATTATCTTGAGGGTTTGGGGAGCAGAGAAGCCAATGAGAGAATTTAGGTAAATGGCCAGTTCTGCTTCAAGAGGGTCTCAGGGAGGGGTTATGTTAGTGGGTTTAGGTGACATAGACACAAGGGGAGCTTCAATCTCCTCTTCCGAAACATCCTCTGATATGGCCATAAAAATATTTTGTTCTTTACACTTGTGTCTCATAAAATATTTCTCATCATAATTATAACAAAGTCCTTTGAGTTGACGTTCTTCCATTTCATCCCTTGTCAATTTTTGGATCTCTATTGGAGTAGAAGTAGGATTGGGATTTACTAGTTTTGTGCGAGGAATAAAGGAGGTTTTCTAGTTTTCAGAAGAGAAAACCCGTTGTGCTTCCTTATCTCTTTTAGTAGCCTCCACCCAACTCTGAGGCCAAGCCATCAGGATATGGGAACAAATCTCATCCTTGAGGCCACTGATAAAACATTCTTCGAAAAAAGCATCAGACATGCCCTCTGTACGAAAAGTCGATCGCTCAAAAGAAGCTATAAATTCTTCCACTATGCCAGATTGTTTCAACTTTGTCAAACGACCTAAATGATTGGTGTCAGTGTCAAAGAATTCATAAATCCTTGCCACAAAGTGTGTCCAAGAAACATAACCTTGGCGAGCAATGTTTCTCCATTGCCACCATTTCCAACATTCTTTATCTAGATGGAGAACACCATACCGGAGTTTGGCCAAATCATCCATAATGTCGTACAAATATAAATAATGTTCCATTTGAGTTACCGAACCAGTTAGATCTGAGCCATCATATTTGGTCACAACCACATGTGGAAGGCATAGGTCACGCTAAAGGTGATGGGGCTGAAAATTATGGGAATGAGAGAAAGTTTAAGCTTCGGTATAAAAAGGTGGGTAACATAAGGGAGGATCTGCAAGGATATGCATCTTGGTGTAGATCATCGTAGAGACGGATTCAATATGGGTAGTAATCTCTTGTTTGAGGTCTTGTTTGAGTTCCTCGGTTGAGGCGGCGATGGAGGAATGCATGTTTTTATTGGCATTGAGTTGTCCCACTTCTTGTTGGGTCTCTGTGAAATTATATTGCAAGTTATGGATGTGAGCTTACAATTCTTGGCTATGGGTATGGGCCATGATGATGAGGGAACCGAAAAGGGGTAGGTGGGGTCAAAAGATTTGTTGAAAAATGAATCATAGGTATGAATGTGATAAGGGTGAAGAGAGAGATCCAATGGAATAGGTCTCAAATAATGGTGCAACCAGATTGAGACTCTGATTAGAAGAAGTACCCAAATTCTTAATCCGGAATAAATGTGTAGTGATTTGGAAACTCGAGTGCAGGAGGCACAGTTGCATGACAATAGATCTTGTCTAGTTTGTTTTTTTGTTTCTCTCCCCAAAGGTTAGGTATTCAAGGGTTCTATAGAAAAGGGTGTTCTTTGTGTTATAGCTCTCTAATATATGTGTGGGGTCCAACAGTAGTACTCATCCCAATATCTCAGGGCTCCAACTAAAGAGGCTAGATCGTGCCCTTAGCCGTACTACCTGACTACCCAGGTACTAGAGAGTATATTCTTAAGTGTTGTTCTCATTGGCACTATAGCAGTCAGTTAGCCAATCAATTTATCTAAAGAGGGCTTCAGAAAATCCAGGTCAATCTTTATAGAAGTGATGTTTGATGCACTGCCACTCGAAGGGGTACCAACAGGTGTTACAAGGGTGGCCAACAGATGTGTTCTTAAGTACCACTTGTATTTCCTATGTGTATGAATCCCTGACTGTGGTTTTATGCACGTAACAACAAATCTTTGTAGCTTAAAGAGGTCAGAATACGTCTCTACCCTAAATAAAAACAACCCACAATTTTCTGCCGAGGAATGTGCTCTGATACCACTTGTAATATTCCAAATATAAAAACTATGCAGAATATAAATAAAATAGTAGAAATGGTAGATGAGAAACAATATAACCATAACAACACCACAATAATACCAAAATGAGACTATAATAACACTAGAAGAGAACTTTGATTACTGAGAGCAATGTTCACTTGCCTCTTCGAGGGGGAAACCTCTAGCAAAGCAGATCTCTATTACAATAATATCCAAGACAAAAAAATTCATACCCTTGACTCCTATTTATACTAAATATGTCTATCAAAAGAACCATGTAGAGGAAGATCCTTCTAGAAGAAAAAGCTTCTATTAGGTCTTCTTACATTGGACTTATTATTCCTTATTGATAGGCCTTATTAATATTGACCTTCATTACATCAGAATATATTATTCTACCTACGTGAGGGTCTATATATATATTTGGTTACAATCATTCTAAAACTAAGAAATGTGGGTCTATTTCTCTTCATATATAGGACTGCTAGCTTTTAATGCCTTATATTCTCCACAAAAATAGTTCTACTTCCACTATTAGTGTCCTTGTTAAAAAATGAAATATCTTAGGTATCTTGTCATGAGAAATATTCTCACCATGGCCAATAAAATATTCCATTTTATTAGAAGCATTAGGATCGACATAGTTAGGAAATCTAATACATGATTTCAATTGTTCACTCACTACAAAATCCAAGGTAGATGGTTGAGTGTAACTAGCATATGTTTCTAGAAAGTGTTGTCATCTTTCCAACATTTCATCTTCCTCTTCCTTCAAAAAAGTGTAAACAATATAAAACTAAATAGAATCATGATTTTACTATCGAGCCCCCAAAAAATAGAAGTTAGACAGGTAAAATTAAAGGTTTCATACACAACAATAATACCTTGTAATTTTTTTCTTACTTGCGATAATGTAAATTTTTTCTTACTCGTGATAATTTCAAAAATGTTGGGAACATAGGAAATCCATATATCTCCCTCTCAGAAATAATGACATCAAACTCTAAAACTGCAAGAACAAACTTTTTCTTGTCCTACTAGAAATTTGTTTACTCAAGAAAATTGAGAAAACCTAGTTTTACATATATTAAATACATCTATTTGTTGTAAAATATAATGAGCCTAGAACAAAATATATCAGAAAAATTCTCTAGTTTATTGTGATTGGGAGGAGGTTGTATAGAAATTTCATTTCTTATAATATATCCATATGATCAAAGCAAAGTGAGAAAATTTAGTTCTACATTATACAATGTGAATGGAATATGGAGTTATTTCTCAGCTTTTCTATCTAATAAGTACATTTTTTTTATCAATTTGATTGTATCCAGAACAACAATTTTATAATGTTGTGTATGTTTAAGCTTCTAGTAGAACAATAATTTTATAATGTTTTGTATGTTTAAGCTTCTAGTAGATGATCTTATGTCATCTATACACATAACGTACATTGTTAATATCACCATCATCTATATATTTCTTATTATATTTTTATGAGCATTAGAGAAGACACTTTGGCTAATGAAATTGATAGATAATTATCATAAATTATATATTGTTTTATTTACAATTCATATTTGGTTAGATCATCATTGATGACATACTTTCCATTAACTTTTTATGAACACTAGAAAACATGATTGGTCTTCCAAAATTGATAGAGAACTAGCATAAATTATATATTCCTTTATTTACAATTGATGTAGTCGTTGTATTCCTAATTGAGAAAATAATTAAGATAAGGGATTTGATACACCAACACTGAAAAGATCAAGTTATGTACTTCTATAACATTATCAAAATGCTACCATTACATTACACTATGAACATAACTTCCAAAATAAAGGTATCACCAAACTCATGGAGTGTTAGTGGTTGGGTCTTTCTCCTCCAAGTCCTAAATTCCTTCAATAAATTCATGTGTTTTTAAAGTCCCATGGTGAAGGTGATATCAACACCAAATATTTGGTTTTCTCTTTTGAACACCTATAATATACCCAGAAATTCTAGGATAGAATATTATAATCTTTCTGCAGTAATTGTTGTAACATGGTTGTCAAATTTTTACAAACAGTTGATATCCATTCCATTAAAGAAATTTCTTCAAACATATTATTAGAAAAAATATATACACATGGAATAGAAGATAATCATGGATTATTTTATTATAAACAAGATATGAATATAACGACTCAAAGGATACTATGGAAGTTGAAATACATCAATTAAAAACACACATTACAATCCAAAAACATGAATCATGTTGTGGCCTCCTCAACAGATGATATCAAATCCTCCAAGTAACACGTCCTCTCCAAGAAAATCACTACAAACCAAAAATGAAATCAAAACACATGATGAAGCTCCAATGAAGATCCAGGATGGATCCCCCTCCTTGTCTAGTTAGGGTGGATCTTGCACCACCAAAACTAAACTATAATGGAAGGGTTTTCCCAAAACCCTAATGAAAACCTTGATCCAAGATCACTCTAAATATATCAATACAAAACATAATCCTGAGTGAAGCTCTGCCCCTCCTTTTATCATTCTTCTATGCCTTTTGCAACTTTCCCCTTTTTGACTAAATCAAGTATGACCCTTACTCCCCTTTTACTTTCACCTTAAGATTAAAATTCACTTTAATAATGTTTAAGTAACTTATTAATATAAAGGTACCTCATTCCCTTAATTTCACTTTAAAAACATAACATCTCTTAACTAAGTGACATTAAATAACCCCTTTTGACACCCCATTTTTCTTCACTGAAAATCCATGAAAGTCATTTCCATTGCAGAATAGGGGAACCCAAAAATGGGGACATGAAAAATCCACCCTTCCCAAAGATTGCTTGTCCTCAAGCAATGCCATCACACCCATAGGAACAAAAAATGAACCAAATTGAAACCAATGATGATTATCGGGTCCCAAAACAATGTGAAATATGAGGAGCACCTATCTCCCACAATATTGTCCTACAATATGTTAGAACAAGGGGATTCTTGAAGGATATCGATCAATAGGGAAATAAAGTATTTTGAAGACTCAATCCACCTATCATAAAATATCCCACATAGGAAGATAATCGAATAATCCATATGAATAGGTTCCTAAAAGTAAAATCTAGTTCCCCTATCTATACCAACTACCAAATTGTCAACCCATAAAATCTCAGGGTCCCCTGCTATCACTAGAAAGTACCAATCATGTTGTGCCACTTTGATAATAAATATTTGATCCGCCTTCCTAGAATGCATCCTTCCTTGTTGTAACTACAAGCTATAATGCCTCAAAGGATCATCCCCTCTATAGATAATCATATCATGCCAATCTATCTCAGTGAATTCTACCAAACCAACTCTAAAATAATAGATCCAAGCATCGTCTACAAAATCTCCCAACGCATCATCTATAAATTCCCTCTACATGGACCTCTGTCAAACCAGCCTATAAGTGGTAAGGTCACTAGTGTCCCAAAATAACATGTACGATTTGAAGCACCCTCTACTCATCATCCTGATCTGCCAGGTGCTAAGACCATAATATACCTAAATTCCTTTGATAAGAAAGGAAATCAAGAGTTGTACAAACTCAGTCAACTCCTTAAAAGACCATTCCTTCAAGAGACCAAACCTAAACATCCCAAGAGTAAAATTCGAAAAGTGAAAACTAGCCATCTCATCTAGATTGGTTATCCAGCTATCAAACATTGCAGTCCCTCCAATCATAATTGTCTGACCACCATGCTCAAATTGTGTTTTCCTCTCCTAGACCCCCAAATTGAAATTACCGAACTTAATATCCTAGATCATGTCTCACTAAGGTATTTCAGTGATGTCAAAGCCTACCAATCGAACCACTTGTGTGACTCTTCATGAGACCTCATCATGTTGGACTAATATTTAATTTCCCTTATGTAAGTGTGTTTTATTCCTGGAAAGACTAACTCATGTGAAAAAAAAACTTGGTGACAACAGGGTCTCAGTAGCATGAGGAGTTCAAGTACATGATATTCTTGCTTAAGTTTTCTTTGAGTGGAGTTCTTTTATTCCTATTGATTTCATATATTTTAAATATCTTTAATGTTGTTGTAAGAACCTCTGCATTGATTTCACTACTCCATGTGAAAGACATGGATTATTAACTAGAAAGAAGAATTTAATAATGTTCAAGAGTTTTTGAGTAAAAGAGGATGTTACCTCAAGAACTTTCTCAAATTTTGGTAGCAATTGAGGATATATTTGCATATCGGGAAGAAAAAAAGTTCCATGAGACACATATATACCAAGAAGACCTCAAAGTTTTCTTTGATCATCCTTTTCAATATGCATAGAATATCAAAGATCCATGGACAACATTCGATGGAGATCATGCATTGGAATCATAAATTGAAGAATTTCTTGCAAGTATGTGTCTAGATCCTTTGTGTAAGAGCCAATCCTTTAAAGATCCATAGAATATGAAGAAGGAGGACACGAAAATCAGTGTTCATAAACAAGAGAACCAAATGAATCATGACTACATTGAACTTTGGTTCCATACAATCATTGAGTTGAAGAACTACTTCATTCTTCAACAATTCTTGGCACCAAGTCAATTAAAGCAGCTAGTTCCTCATATTCCTTTACCCCTGAAAGCATATTTTTCAAACTTTAATATGAGCATATTTGTAATCATGTTATGCACGTGCATCCATTGGATGTATTCCTAGACTTGAAAGAGTTTTTTCTTCTTTCAATATGGTAAGATACCATACAAAAATAAAATGAATAAATTAGTAAAGACAAAAACAAGTCTACATGTGAGAACGAGGTTATTGGTGCAACTAGACATGACTTCTACTTGAAAACTAGGCAACTGGACGGAAAAATTCTCAATAAAGTTTTTCATGTTGGTTCAATATTGTACTATGGTTCTTCAAAATCATTTTTTTTTCTCGTGATGGATGGTGTGGAATTCCTTAAGGCCCACCTTCTAACATATCACGTCCCATTGATTCCAACACATCATTTAGGATAAAGATTAGAGATATTTATAACTACTTTGGGACTTCCATACATCAATGGAAAGCCTCCTCACTGTCAAAAATGAGAATTCATCAAGGTATCTTGATTGCAGGTGGCTTGACTCCAATACATTCATTTTTAGGATGTACTTAGGTACCTTGAAACTCATTTTCATCAATGGTGAGTTGTCTCACATTGGTTAATGATTTACATTACTAGTTGGTAATATAATGAATTATTTCTATGTCATATTTCAAGTAAATACATTCACATAGGGTTATATGGGAACACTATATGGTTTATGGTATCAACAACGACATGCAACAAACATTTTCTAAGCAACAGTTTGCAGTTCGTTTTCATATTTTTCAAATAAAAGGGAATTCAAATCAACTTGTTTCAAGAGAAAAATGTTTATGTTAGCTTTTCATATAGCAGCTCTATTTCATTGGACTTGACTCCTACAATAGACCTTTCTTCATTTCAGTAGAAGCACAAGTATTCTTATTTTCTGGTAATCAAATATTTATTCTAAGTAATGAAGACGTATTATCTTAAAAGGTCAATATTTACTTGTTTTGGTTCCTAACAAATTGTTCAAATATGGAAATGCCACTAGGGTTTCATAGATGAAGAGGAAAATTGAAAAAATATTCCTTATTGATAGAAAACAAAATTTCAAGGCAAGCCAACATTAGAAACCCTTAATCATATATAATTGGTAGAATTAAATAAAGGTAGCGCTGCAAATTTGTAACACTCAATAAATGCTTTCAACCATCATCTATTTTCTTATTATCAAGATTTGTTGTGTCAAGATGGAATAACCAACTATGACGTCAGCCTAGTTAGGGTTAGCTAGTTAGTTAGGGTTTCAAAATTTAGAGTTTTGAGAGTTGGTTTGAACACTATCTCTTCAAGATTGTGTGTCTAAGGTCAATGCCTAAGGGTATATGGAGTCATTCAAGAAGAGGACACAAGGTTGAAGTAGTAATAGGCTAAAGACAAGAGGGAAGGGTTCTAGAGTGTTGCAATGGTAGGGCCCTAGAATCAAAACCCTAGGGGAAAGAGGCTCACTCCGGTGTTGCTTAAGCAAGGCCTCATGCTCTTTCCTCCTTCTTTAGGTCAAACATAGAAAAACGGCTAGCATATAAGAAGAGATAAAACAAGAGGATCAAGTGAGGGAGACTGTTGCAATGGAAAGGCTCTATCACTAAAACCCTAAAAGATGGATGGCCCTAGGTGTAGATAACCTAGGCCTAGGACATCACCCTCCTTTTAACCTTTAAAATCAAAGCTAGCTTAAGGGAAGAAGTGAGAAGAGTGTAGAAAAGGCTAGGCTCTTTCTTCCTCCTTCAATGGCTGAAAATTTCTCTCTAAGGGGACATGAGACAAGGACCTACTTTTGTGCTTTTCACCTAGGGTTTTAAAATTAGCAAATTTATAAGTAAATGAAAGAATACTAACCTACAACCATTCAATCAATAAGTTTTGTAGGAAAAACACTTACATATCCTTAAAAAAAGCATGTGCAAACCCTAGCTGTAAACCTTCTCAATAGAAATGACAAATATGCCAAGAAAATCCTTCCATCAACAAGTGTGCCTCCTTTAAAAGACCAAATACCCAAACTAGGGTGCAAAAATCAGACCTCACAAGTGTGAGTTGTGTTGTTCTATCCAAATGAGGGAAAAACATCCTCAATATATAGTGTATCATGACCCTTTAATTAAAATTAGATCATTAAAAATAGCTGACAAGGCTACAAACCAAAATCATATTGTTTTTACATTAAATTATAAGTAAAAGACATAAATGAGCAAAAAGTGAGACGTCAAGCCCCTATGAGGGAGACGTTAGGCCCTTTTGGGGCTAGTCCAACATCTAAAAGTTAGACGTTAGCCCTTTTGGGCTCCTCTAAGCTGCCACACATGCTAGTTGTCCTATCAAACTACCACATGCTCAAGGTGATGTGAAGGCCTCTTGGGTGACGTCTTGGTCATCAGAAGGAAAACGTTCCATCTGAATTGGGTCAACCCTCCTGGGCTAGGCTCAACCAAAGTGTCCTCGGTGGAATGTCCTTCTTATTATCATGTGCAAAGGCTCATCCAAATATTGTCTTGTCTCTGCCCCTAATGGGTTCCCAACAACCATATAATGGCCTCTTCAACCCCATGGAGGTCCAAACTAATCATCTCCCCATGTGTATCGGTCCAACTGGTACCTGTCTGTCAGGCATGGTCCTGCACATCAAAACATTCTCCCTCCATGGGCTCATTAGTCACAAGGATCATATCAATGTTAATCACATTTCGTCATTAATTTTATCAAATACATGCATAAAACCCCTGATACATCATTCAATAGCTCAAAGGCATTACAATGACCTAAAATACAAAGCCGAAGAAAAAGACAAAATACTCTATTGGGCCAACATCCATAGAAAAAGCAAAGTCCCTAGAGGGTATCATCCAAGCCATGTAACACAAGATGATGTGGTCAAGGGATTTCTAGACACATGGGTAGATTGAAAGACAGAGATGTACGATATTACCTATGGGTGTCTTTGTAGAAGGTGAGTTGTACCTGTCATGGATGTAATTCTTTCCAAGCCCTTTATTGTCTTTATTCTTTCTTTCTTTATTGCTTTTTCTTTTTTATTTTATTTCAAGGTCTAACTAGAGGACAGTGTCTTGGCATGGTGACCAGAGATGACAGTGTTACCCACAAGTACTTTCACAGAGATGATAAGGCTGGCTCGTGATGAGACCCCCTTCTCTTGGCCATGCAACCAAAGGTCACTTCCCTGGCATGGTAAATAGATAATGGCAATGTCATACTGCTAGGTACCCATGAACATAATAGGATGGCTCATGATGAGACCCCCTATCCTCTTGGCTAGGTCTTATTTTGTTATTTTTCTTAGGGTTCCTCTTATTTCTTGCTGAGAGGCCTTTTATTGCCTTCTCAGGGATCCCTGGGCGAGGCATCTCTAGGTTTCATTCCTATGGATTTTAACTTTTACCAGCTGCTTTTACCTTCTGGGCCTTTAGGCCCTTCTTCCCAAAAGATAAGGTGTAACCCCACAAACAAATCATCCTAATGCATGGACTAAGGGAATGGGACAGATGAGTGGGAGATAAGATGTAAAAGTGATGATGTGAGGGGAGTGGACAATGGCCCTTCAAAACCCCCCAGTGGCAAACCAAAACCTATGGGTACAAGCTTGCTAGGGCACCTTGCCAATCCCCCCAACCATGGTCAAGTGGGTTAATGTAAGATCCAAGTAGTTGTCAGAAATAAAAGGAATTTGATGCATATATCTAAATGTTATAATAATCAAATATGACACATACCATGATACCTAGACCAAATACCTCATGGAGAAAGAGTCTTCTCTAATACAAGTCCAAGCCGAAGGTGATGGATGTTTTTGCTGCTGACAAGACAAGTCTAATGAAAGAGAAGAAATATGGGCCCTCCAGGGCCATGCTTAGGTCAATCCTAATCATCGGTACTCCATGTCTAAGACCTGTGGGCCTTGAGACATGATCTCCTAGTTATCCCATAAAATCGGGGATAACATCTGGCTCCAACACATGTGCTCACCGTAGAGTGCATGAGAACCTCAACATCTCTAGCATGACCTACAAACCTACTCATACTTGAAAATAGCATCAGTAACAAAGGTGGGGTGGTATTGCCACCCCACAAATACATGTATATGATTGAAACAAAACAATGAATATGCAAGTGAAAAAATGAACTATCATGAAATGCAAATGGTATAATACGTAGAAAAATTCCTACCTACCTATACTTACCTATGGGGTCAGGTCCCACCACCTTGGTGGGGTTTGAGGAGGTGTCCGCTGATGGGTAATGGGCACCTTCTTCCTTCCAAAGTGGATAAATAGTATGAGTTATCAATTGATTCCATTCCGACTTTGAAGGGTTTGATCCATGACACTGTGCTTCCCTTTACATTAGTTGGCTCTACTTTCTAAGTATCCCACATCCATACCATCTCCCCCTCCTTATACTTCCTCACTTTGTATTTGGTCATTCCCTGAACAACCTTGGTGTATTGTACTGAGGGAGGTGGGTGGGCTTCTGTTGTAAAGACTTCTTGTTAGGACAGGTGGATTTGCACGTCATCTTCTTCCTTTTTCTTTTTTAATATCTTCACCATCCCAACTTCTTTGTTCTTGAATTCATCTAGGAGTTGTTGGTATTCTTCTATCTTGGTCCATTCGATATAATCAAAGTCTTCTTTCGTTGCAAAGGGCATGTCTTTCAGAGAGTATTCTTGAAGAGTTTGTATCACATCACTCTGCACTTTATCATCATTTATGGGAGGAAAAATGTCTTGTACATGATTCCCAGTTATTGGTACATTGAGTAGACGTCCCATCGTTCCATCTTTCAAAGGTAATCATAAGAAGGTGAGATCCATATCAAGGGAGACACCTATCATTACACCAAACTTCCTAGATAACAACATCCCCCACACATCTAGGACATCAACCACTATAATATCTATGTGGATTGTCTTCTCGGGGTATTCCTTTTAGTGTACTTCAACATTTTCAACCACCCCATGTGAAGGTATTGCTTTAGATTTGAAACCACACACATTCATGTAAGGCCTAGTGACATTCAAACCTATTTGTTGCATGACCTTAAGAGACATCATGTTAGCACCAGCGCCTGTATCTAGCATGAAATTGTTAAGGTATTTGTTGTTCATTGTTAAAGTCATGAAGAAGGGAGGGTTTTCACCATATTGGACCTTGAAATGATAAGCTTGCAACATAATAAGGGGGTCCATAGGTTCAGTTGCTCCCGAAAATAAAGTATCAAAGTGTTCTTTAATGGATGGGATATTGATTTCTTCTCTTAGGGGAACATTCATATGCATTTTTGACAAATCCCCTTCAAGGCCAAATTTCAGGTTAACCCTTTCAGTATTGGATGTTTCAGGAAAGATTACATCCACGGGTGGGTTTCTTGTTTGGTTAGTGGGAGGTTGGTCCAACTTCTTTCTTCTATACACCTAGAACTCTTGTTTATTTATCTTTTCTTTTGATTCCTCGTCTAGTTTGTTTATTACTGCCATTCCATCTAACCTGGATGCTTCTTTCATGGCCTATTGATTCTCTTCAGTGGTGATATTTATTTGAGGGCCTTCTATGAAGTGGTCTATAATGTTTACTTGTTGATGGCCACCACTATTGCAAGGACACTCATGTTCCCAATGTTCTTCACTTCATTAAAAACGCCAAGGGTTTTCATACACAATGATGGTGCTTGGAAATTATATGTCTTTGAAAACATCTTTGTTCCACTCAATGAAATTACTTACTCTCTGTACTGGATATCCATCTTCATCTGAATCCTCAGAGATATTAGAGGCATCGTCAGGATAATCACCCCAATCTATGTCTTTTTCTGTCAAGGGAAAAGTGGGGCATTCTTGAAACAAGTATGGATCCACTGAAAAGGGTGTTTGCTCATCTTTCTCAGAATGACTAGCTTGTAATAGTGTGGGAATCCCCTTAAAAGGTAATTGGTCATCTGAGTCTTTCTTTTTTAGAAAATAAATTTTCAACATTTCACGAATCCTTTTAACCCTTTGTAGGATACATGACATACTAGTGCTTGGATCGGTTTCTTCAGTCTTATAGGCTTCACTCATATCTTGATCCTCCCACATCGGTGTGTTCAACACAAACAAGGAATCTTCAAAGTTAGGTTTTTTGTGAGTGGCCATGCCCAAATCCTGGGATGGCTTATGTTGTCTCGAGACATTTAGAATATTGTTTGTGTTTGAGAAAGATGTGTTCCATTTCCTTTTGGGAGGCATGAGTTTTACTTCAACAATTTCCAGGAACTTAGGCTCAGCTTCGGTGACATACTCATTACTATATTCCCTGGGGTCATTATTGCGCGAGAGATTGACTTGATGGATGTAGTCTTCAAACTCAAGATTCTCCTCAATCTAGCAAGTAAATTCTTGTGCTTCTTCTAGAGTCAAGGGTGACCGATATTTGAGAGTAAACTGCAAGACTCCTTCCAATGAGTTCAAGAAGTTTTGGAGGACAACTTCTTCTGATGAACTAGGCGTGATCTTCTTGAGTAAAAGGTTGAACCTATCATTGAAATCTCTAATGCCCTCGCTAGAGGCTTTGAAAATATTAATGTATTGAGAGTAAAGGGAATCCATGCTTTCTTTTTAAAACCAATCTTTCTTGAAGGCTTGTTCAATATCTTCAGGGGTTTTGATGCTTCCTTTCAAGATTTTGTTAATCCACCTTCTAGCACTTCCGATGAGTGAGATCACAAAGAGTCTTAAAAAGACATCGGGGTGTTCTTGTCCGGATTGGTGAAACTGAAATTCATAACAGAAGTCAGTCCAATGAGAGTTTCCATAGGATCCATCTTCCCCTGAAAACTTAGGTATCCAAGACTCGACCTTCTTGGGTAGATCATGCAACCCCCCTTGGGTGTTAGGTAAGCTTAAATGACCAAAGAGTTCATTATGAGACCATTTGGGACAACTTACAGGGGTGACAGGATTTGTGGAGGTCACAGTAGTAGACAAAAGTATATATTGATGCCCATTGTGAGTTGTCATTAGGTATTTGTTGAGTCTTTAGATGATTCACTTGAAATCATCAAAGAAAAGGGAAAACATCCTAGTGGAGTCACCAGGTAAGCTTGTAAGAAACTAGTCTCTGAGGAAAGGCTTACTGAAAATATTTTTTGTTTGAGGAGAATTGACTCAGTGTTCCCCGGCAATGACACCAAAATGTTATCGCACAGTTTGTATCTAGGTCAAAAGTATAGAGCATTGAGGCCAAACTGGCGTAACAGGAACCTTCCCCACCCAATCTCACCTCAATGGGGAGGTTCTTTCTGTTTAGGGAGGTTAACACAGGGGAGACGTCCCCGACAACCTGGGGTTTTGAAGAGGCCAAAGTATAAATATCAAGGCAAAGTTTCCTCCTCACAGGTTACGAACAAAGGTCAGAAAATCTGGCTAATCAGCCAATAAAGAAGTGTATGCCCAAATGCAAACACCTGCCCGAAATAAGAAAATAGCAATACAATATATATGCAGGCTATAACTCAATGTGTTAGTACTTCATGTATCTATTTGACAATTATATATAAGCAATGAAACAACAGATATTAATGAGATCAACGTTTTATCAATATAGCAATGTATAAGTCTCAATTCATCAATAACTATTGGGATGATGTGGCTAACAATGTATACAATCAATCATTAACTCAAGAAATAATTTCAACAATCATCTATTTGTTTATTATCAATATTTGTTGCGTCAAGATGGAATAACCAACTGTGACGTCAGCCTAGTTAGGGTTTCAAAATTTAAAGTTTTGAGAGTTGGTTTGAACACTATCTCTTCAATGTTGTGTGTCTAAGATCAGTGCCTAAGGGTATATGGAGTCATTCAAGGAGAGGACGAAAGGTTGAAGGAGTAATAGGCTAAAGACAAGAGGTAAGGGTTCTAGAGTGTTGCAATGGCAGGGCCCTAGAATCAAAACCCCAAGGGAAAGAAGCTCACTCTGGTGTTGCTTAAGCAAAGTCTTGTGCTCTTTCCTCCTTCTTTAGGTCAAACTTGGAAAAATTTCTAGCATATAAGAAGAGATAAAACAAGAGGATCAAGTGAGGGAGAGTGTTGTAGTGGCAAGGCTCTATCACTAAAACCCTAGAAGATGGATGGCCCTAGGTGTAGATATCCTAGGCCTGGGACGTCACCCTCCTTTTAACCTTTAAAATCAAATCTAGCTTAAGGGAAGAAGTGAGAAGAGTGTAGAAAAGGCTAGGGTCTTTCTTCCTCCTTCAATGGATGAAAATTTCTCTCTAAGGGGACATGAGAGAATGACCTACTTTTGTGCTTGTCACCTAGGGTTTTAAAATTAGCAAATTTATAAGTAAATGCAAGAATACTAACCTACAACCATTCAATCAAGAAGTTTTGTAGAAAAAACACTTACATATCATGAAGAAAAGCATGTGCAAACCCTAGTTGTAAACCTTCCTTAAGAGAAATGTCAAATATGTCAAGAAAAGCCTTCCATCAAAAAGTGTGCCTCCTTTAAAAGACAAAATACCCAAACTAGGGTGCAAAAATCAAACCTCACAAGTGTGAGTTGTGTTGTTCTGTCCAAATGAGGTAAAAGCATCCTCAATATATAGTGTATCATGACCCTTTAATTAAAATTAGGTCATTAAATATAGCCGACAAGGCTACAAATCAAAATCATACCGTTTTTACATTAACTTCTAAGTAAAAGACATAAATGAGCAAAAAGTGAGACGTCAAGTCCCACTAAGGGAGACATTAAGCACTTTTCAGGCTAGTCTAGCATCTAGAAGTCAGACGTTAGCCATTTTGGGCTCCTCCAAGCTGCCACACGTGCTAGCCATCCTATCAAACTACCACACACTCAAGGTGACATCAAGGGATCCTAGGTGACGTCTTGGTCATCAAAAGGAAAACCTTTCATCTGAAGTGGGTCAACCCCCCTGGGCTGGGCTTAGCCAAAGTGTCCTGGGTGGAACGTCCTTCTTCTTCTCATGTGCAAAGGCTCATCCAAATATTGTCCTGTCTCTACCCCTGATGGGGTCCCAACAACCATCTAATGGGCTCTTTAGCCCCATGGAGGTCCGAACTAATCATTTCCCCATGTGTACCAGTCCAACTAGTACCTGTCCGTTGGGCATGGTCCTGCACATCAAAAACTTCGCCCTCCATGGGCTCATTAGTCACAATTATCATAGCAATGTTAATCGCATTTCGTCATTAATTTTATCAAATACATGCATAAAACCCTTGATGCATCATTCAATAACTCAAAGACAATGCAATGACCTACAATACAAAGCCGAAAAAAAAGACAAAATACTCTATTGGGCTAGCATACATAGAAAAAGGAAAGTCCCCAGAGGGTATCATCCAAGCCATGTAACACAAGATGATGTGGTCAAGGGATTTCCGGACACATGGGTAGAGTGAAAGACAAGGATGTAGGATATTACATGTGGGTGCCTTTGTAGAAGGTGAGTTGTACCTGTCATGGATGCAATTCTTTATAGGCCCTTTATTGCCTTTAGTCTTTCTTTATTTCTTTCTTTTTCTTTATTATTTTATTTCAAGGTCTAACTAGAGGACACTACCTTGGTGTGGTGACTAGAGCTGATAGTGTTACCCACAAATACTTTCACAGAGATGATAAGGCTGACTCGTGATGAGACCCCCTTCCCTTGGCTATGCAACCAAAGGTCACTTCCCTAGCGTAGTAACGAGATATTGGCAATGTCATACTGCTAGGTACCCATGAACATAATAGGTTGGCTCATGATGAGACCCCCTATCCTCTTGGCTAGGTCTTTTTTTGTTATTTTTCTTAGGGTACCTCTTATTTCTTGCTGAGAGGCCTTTTATTTCCTTCTCAAGAATCCCTGGGCGAGGCATATCTAGGTTTAATTCCTATGGATTTTAACTTTTACCATCTTCTTTTACCTTCTGGGCCTTTAGCCCCTTATTCTCACAAGATAAGGTGTAACCCCACAAACAAATCATCCTAATGCCCGGACTAAGGGAATGGGACAGATGAGTGGGAGATAAGATGTAAAACAGATGATGTGAGGGGAGCAGACAATAGCCCTTCAGAACCCACAAGTGGTAAACCAAAACCTATGGGTACAAGCTTGCTAGGGCACCTTGTCAATTCCCCCAAGCATGGTCAAGTGGGTTAATGTAAGATCCAAGGAGTGGTCCGAAATAAAAGGAATTTGATCCATATATCTAAAGGTTATAATGATCAAATATGACACATACCATGATACCTGGACAAATTACCTCGTGGAGCAAGAGTCTTCTCTGATACAAGTCCAAGCCGAAGGTGATGGATGTTGTTGTTGTTGACAAGACGAGTCTGATGAAAGAGAAGAAAGATTGGCCCTCCAAGGCCATGCCCAGGTCAATCTTGCTCATCGGTACTCCATGTCTAGGAACTGTGGGCCTCGAGACATGATCTCCTAGTTATCCCATGAAATCAAGGATAACAAGTCCCAATGAATCTTGTGGAGGATTATTTTTTCATCTCGGATAAAACACAACTCTTTTTTCAAGAATTTGATTTATCTCTTCCCAAAAAGGCATCTTCCCAAAATTTATGTTATTTCTTCCATACTCATCTTCCATAGGCTTCCGATTCTAATAATATTGTCCATCAAATAGATTGTTGCACATGTTGAAAGTGGGTTTTCTTCTCTGGCCACTTGATTGATATACCTTTTGGTAGAAACCACAATTCTTCTCATCACCAAAGCTTTGGCAAGCCCTCAAAAAGTAAGGATGTGCATACCCTACCATGTTGGTCGGTTCCAATGATGAATGAGATATCTCATTTTGAGATACACCTCAGTATCAATTTTTCTATTGTTGTATGTTTTGATGTTGATTTCCTTCCATATGAACAATATTTCCCTGTAAGTCACTATTGATCATTTGTGATTTTTCTAACTTCTCCATAAGTTCGGAGATAAATTCAAGCATGGTATTTCTTCTAGGAGGTATATTTTTCTTATGATTATACTTGGCCAAACGATGGATCAATACATTTGGATTCCCTAGGTGATTCCAATTTTCATCAATAATCTTATCATTGATCTTGGCAACAGTGAGAGTCGTAGGGTTGGCACTATGGAGGAAGAAGTTGAAATTTCTATGGAAGGCATTCAGTAGTACATCAATATTGTATCTATAGTTGGTCGATGGGTCTAAGGAATATATGTCATAATCTCGTGAAATATTTTTTTTAATTCATCAATCGCTTAATTTTCATTTCTCTTAATGTTATCTAAAGCACTTTAAAAAGTTGAACATCTTTATTTTCCAACAACTTATCAAATAAAACCCTCTATCATGATTGCAGAAAATTTATACAATTATCACATAATGATAAAAACCACTTCCTAACATCCTTTTTCAGTGATAGAGTAAGGCATTTGAATAAAAAATGCAAATCTCAAATTCCTACATCGATGATATGTTCCATGAATGCATGACAATGCTCTCTTGCACCAATAGCATTATCACCATGGAATGTTGGGAACTTTTCCATATAAGATGGCATATCATGAGAATAACCTGCAATGTTAGAAAAATCAAATGGTTTAAAAGTATTTATCAACCAAAGAGAAACCATTTGAGTTAGAGGACTTAAATAAAGAAATAATCTTCTTATATCATACAAAGTTTTAAATCCTACATGATTATTTGCTTCCATTGCTTGAATCCTATACTTCCTTATATGATAAAGAAGTTCACGTCCAGGAACAAGGTGAACTATACCTTGGTAAGTCCTTCTTGTAGAGTACTTTTTTGTTGCATATGGCTTCAGTGTAGTTTCCAAGTGAGACAATTAAGTTAGCAATAACAATATTCTCATGAAGATACAATACAAAGAACTTACCCAACCTAGCGAGATAAAAATGTCAAAAACTAGA
>JZKD02S2172728.1:5563-15891 GCA_000966675.3 Picea glauca
GATCAGGGTTGGCTGAGGCTTGTTGGACAATGTTGTATGAAACCTCGACAAAAAATAAGAGCATGGCCATGCCAAAGTTTCCTACCCCTTCCATCGAAGCCAATGGGGAAGGTAAATTCCATGGGTCTTCAAAGTAACTCATTTTGAAAGACGCAACTCAAAAAATTGCAGCCTTTGGCTGGTTGGGGACAACCGAAATAAACCTAACATCATTGGAAGGCGATGGATAATCAAAATTTCCCATCAAATATGGAAACAATCCATCACCTCAGTTGAAAGTAACCAATTGCGGGTTATCAATCATCAGAACTGTGGATGCCCCCAATGAAGGGTCACGACGAGAGAAGCACAATTGGTCAACAATTATAATTCGACCTTCATGAGGAAAGCATAGGACGCAAAAAATAGTGGCCACAATTGCATTCATTGTGTAAGTCCAACTCCACCCTAACAAAATATTATAGTTGAGAGGCACATCAACTAATTCAACCTCGACACACATATTTTACCCTCCAACTACATGGGGAAAGAGAGAATTAT
This sequence comes from Picea glauca, assembly GCA_000966675.3. NCBI lineage: Eukaryota > Viridiplantae > Streptophyta > Pinopsida > Pinales > Pinaceae > Picea > Picea glauca. Next base: position 6,104 of record JZKD02S2172728.1, read on the forward strand.
ATCATGTGGTCTGAATGACCGACCATCAAATGTTGTAATAAATGTGGGTGATGGATCCAACTCAGATTGGTCGATGCCCTTCCAACATGGAAATGACATCATGCAAGTAGAGGCACCCTCATCAACTACCATACGTAAAATTTTATGTGTCAACGATTTCTTGGTGTATGCCACTACTATATGAAAGGAGACATGATGAGGAAGATAAGGTTTATGGTTAGTAGGATAAAAAACAATCATTCCTGAGTAACTACGCCCAACCGCTCCAAAGGAAGACAACAAATATTTTCTCTACGAGGGGAAACTTTGGAGAGCCTCCAAATCCGACATAGCATAAGGAGTTTGTGCTAGATCCTCCACTATAGAGTAATTACGATCATCCCTCACATTTGGGTTGTGAGAAGTCTTTTTGAATGCACCTTTAGGGATTTGAGTCATTGTTTCTCCCACAATCTTCTCAAGTTGAAGAGGAGTCAATGGGTTGGAGGCCTCTTTTCCCTTCTCAACCGATTCACCATATAAATGTTTACAGCCAGGTTTTTTGGATTAGGCGTGGGGGGTCCTTGACTACCCATAGCCATGCTCATGGATGCATAATATTGAGCCATGTTTTTCCCTTCTGGAAAAAGGTTCTTCAACACAAAAGGTTGTTGTTGTTCCAATAGCTTCTACAATTCTGCAAGACTAGGGCATAGGTGAGTCAAGTGGTCGTCCATGCAGAGATTACACAGAAACTTCACCTTTCTCTTTTCAATTTTTCCCTCACCAACATTATTTGCATCCTTCTTATCCCCCTTACCCTTCTTGTTTTCCTATTTCTTATTTCCCTCAGTTTGTTCATTATCCTTGGGGGTTGTCGATTGCACATTGTGTACATCCGACATCTAAGTTATGGGGGAAACCAAACTAGGAGTTTGGCTTTCCATAGCCTGTTGAATCGATAATTGTTGTAATTTATTAGACAACATATCTGTGGACTTGGTCTATGCTGATCCTACTATGCCATTAGGGTGACACCCAAAATTTTGTTTGACTTTGTTGAGATTTTACTATGGTGCATCAGGTAAGATCTCGTATAGCATGGCATACTGAGAGTAAATCACTTCCAAATGTTGGGCTCTCATAATAGCCTCTTTTTATGAAAACACCCCAGACGTAGCTACATCTTTGGAAACACAAGGAAACAAAGACTTTAAGAGCCAATCAATAAAGAAAGCAGGAGGGTCCTTGAATTTAATCAAACTCTTTCGTCACTACCATTCTTAGATGTGATCTGATATATGACCAACTTCCTTCTGTTTGAAGTTGGCTACAAACTCAGTGTTGACATTGTATCTTAGCAAAAACTAGAAATGGTTCAAGAAAACTATAGCCAAGTCATTAAAGTAAGAATACTTTGAGCTATTGAGATAAATATACCATTTCTCTACACTCTCTATAAGAGTGCATTGAAATAATCACAAATGAACAGAGTCATCCTTCAATGAGTTGGATGAGCACCACAAGTGAAAATTCATTACGTTATCACCTAGATATTCCTTAGGAATTCCCTCAAACTTAAGGATGTCGGAAGGAAAATTAGTCAGCATGTGGGGCCAACGTGGATCATGAAAAATTGGGTCATTTAACAATCTCAATAGGTCTAGCAAATGAAAAGTTTTGAGAAAAGGTAGTCTCGATTGCAGAGTATTTACTTGAAAAGAGGGACTTGGATTTTGGCTGGCACTAGGTTTCCAGGAAAATTTTGACTTCTAGCTAGGGTTTTGGTGCATGCCATGGGGGCCTTGTCCAATGAAATAAACTTATGTCTGATGTTGTATCGTCGATTGATTCCAAAAGTTATATTATATGGCTTGAGAAATGATTTTTCCCTGTACAATGTTCCATGAACATTGGTTGGGGTGCCCCTAGAAAATCCTCCTGGCATAGGTACTAAACCTTTCATGGGGTTCCACATAGTGTGGTAGGGGTTTCCCCGGAATTCCTAAGACCTTGCGAGGAGTAAACTCATGTCATGGCTCCCTATGAAGGAATGAAACCTTTCGTAGGGTTTTGTTGACTAAAGATAGGGTTTCCCCCAGTTGAGAAAGCAGACAAAGTAAAAGTGTTATTTTGAAATGCACCAAACAATGAAAATGACATTGATCCCACCAGAGTCATGTAGGATGAAGGTCCCTGGCTCCCTCCACTAAAAAAACTATAGTTGGTATTAGGCACAATTGGATATTGAAACATGGAACCAAGTGAAGGGGACAAAGGAGGGATGTGATCCCCACCATAAGGAATAGCATTGAACGGGGCAGTGGTGCCTGCAGTGGATTCTTGGAAGGGAGTCTTAGAGATCCCTACCCATAGACCAATGGTCTATAGAATAGAGTATATGAGAACTAAGTTAGAGTCAAAACCAATCATCACATATGAAATGGTAATGCTCGATGTGTTCTGAATGAAGGGAACAATGGTAGATGTCATCGAATGAATCAAACCACTACCCGAAGTAGTGGGTTTTGGGACAGTCGTGGTCCTGACAGGTGGAGGTTGGGGAGGAGGTATTGTTATCACACAAAATTGTCAAGGTCTTGTGGGTTTGTGGTTTCTACCTAGGTCTATATTTGTTTCCCGGTCTCTCTCCTTTGCACACTTTTTGGATTAAGTTTTTTCCTTCCATCTTGAAGTTCTCTTCATATTCACCTTCATCTGTCTAGGTGACCCATTTTCCTTGATTGTCTTACCTAACAAGTTTTGGCCGTAATATTTTTGTTTTATGATAAGGTTGATCACCTCCCCCTCCACCTCTGTCACCGATGCTTTTCTCTCCCTAGGCCTCAGCCAATCATCCAAGTATTTGTTTATAGAGGTTTCATCCATAAGCACAAGTGCAACACTTAGAGTGGTCTAATATGGACTTGAAACAAGAGAGAGAGCAAGTTAAGTATGGCGGAGGAAATTTCATTTCGAATTTCAGATATCAACAAAAAATTTTAAGCATGGGAATTGGGAATTCGGAATGTTGTTGAAGTTGTTTGTAAAATATTTGAATCCCCGAAACTTGAAATTAGTAGGAGCCATCCGATCCAATAGGACACGTGGCACTAGATCTGAACCTCGGAGAAAGTCATTTCAAGAAAAATGAAGTGAGAAAGGCCAATGCCCCGAGTCTTGAAATATCAATGGCCCGAGGTCCCAAAATTTTGATGTCCATCTGGGTGGTCCGATGCAAAGAGACGCGTGTCACTCGATCCAAGGGATCATGATTTCGCGAGTCAGAGGTTTGAGCATAGAGCATGACACGAAGTCATGAAATGCAAAAGTGTGAAGTGCCTGGGAGTTGGGCCCATGATCACAGCTCACAATCATATGGAAGCAGGGCCATAAAGAAAGGTAAGGCATCTATCGAGCAACGGGTGGCTAATATTGTTCAAGAAAATTATCCTAGTCGTCAAGATCAAAGAAAATTTGTTCGTCGATCTAGATGGGTTTTTTCGCGGGATCGACCATCGTAATTTTTGAAATCAAGGGGAGTGAAGAATATTGAAACGAGAGATCCCAAAATTTCATAGGGGATATGCGTAAGGTCATGGCCTACAGTCACGTGGAGTGATGGAGAGGAACTGCACCAAGGGCCAAAAGCACTCATCTTGATATCATCAGAAGATCTGTGCGGTTTTGAGGCATTGGGATTGTCATGAACATCTCCTGGAACATTCATGGATGTTAGACTCTGTCCCGATCCCGATGAAAGTATTTAATGGAAATGGGTAAGGTGGTTGAAACCTTGTTTCACCCCATAAATGGAAATCTTGGAAAAGTTGGCTGAGGCAGAGTGTCAGCACAAAGTTCCCCTGTCAATGAATTCTCCTGCAAAGCCCATACTGGTATGAGATTGTGTATGACAAGAGAATGCAAGTGAATACTGATGAAAGAAGATACAGATGCAAAGTTTTGAATGTAATAGTCAGGTCACATCTCTCATGGTGGTGAATTGTTCTGAGTATAAATACTCAGTTTTGATATTTTGTTTAGGTCGATGGTTGAGCTAAGCTCTTGTATTGTAAAGTTTTAATGAAGCCTCTGGTTCTCTGGTTATGTGTTTCCATTTGAGACTTCTTGTTTAATGACAGTCAACTTTCTTATCATCTCTTTTTCTTCTGATATTTAAGACTCGGGCATGGGTGATCTAGTCGAGTTGTTGTGACTGTAATGTAATGTATGTTTGATTGCAATGTTGTTATAGAGTTTTCAATTTCTTGAAGTTTTGGGTTCAAGAGGATCTTGTATTCGGATATTTTCCTCATTAGGCTACTGGAAGACCCAATGTCCATATCAAACCTCTACATTTTCTCACCAGTTCTTCCCCCTACTCACCCTTTACTACAAACTACTTACTGAAATTAAATCAAGACCTCACTTGCTCATGCATTTCTTGGTCTGGATTTTTGAGTTAAAGCGATATCAACTCGAGTCTGTGCCCATTTGACCTCTTTAAAAACCAACCCGTGACACAAAAATCTGATGGGTATTGGGATTACCTATTGAAAACACCTACCACACTTAGAGGGGGGGGTGAATGAGTGTGGGGATCGTTTTCCCAAAGCTTCCGTCTTTCACAAAACTCATTAGTTAGCATTCAACATTTACTCATTACTCATTGTTTTCATTTATAACCAGTTAGATGTGAACACATATCAGCAACATATATCATAAATATATCATCAATAATTCATCACCACAAGGAACACAAAGAACAAAATATGTATGTACAATTTTCTTTTTATTACGGACTACAATCCTTGAGGTTTTTTAGCAAAAACTAAATAGAGTACAAATCTGCAAGAGCACCATCTCTATAATGAAAGACTCAACTTACATCATTATCACCAACTGAGATGAGGCAAAAATCCTCAACAAATATAAATTTGCAATAGGTACACAACCTGTTAGTAGTGCAGCCTGTGTGTTTACATGCCCTGGCTCACTCCAGCCTACGTATGTACGCGACCAATGTATACAACATCCTGCGTATAATTTCTGAGCTATTAGGTTTTATCCTTCAAAATCAACGCAGATCCTCTACAACCAATTCATCATCCTCTTATGTCTCTCACTTTCCAAACTGACCACCAGCTAGTCAAAACACATCCAAGCTCTCCAATAGCTTACTCATGCTCCTCAACCAATGAATAAGAATTCCACTCAATCATGCATAAGCAATCAACATGCTATAGTCATCATATCAGTATTGAATCATAAGAGTGTTGCTCACTCCATCAACCAACATAAACCACATCATAGAATCCATACCAAGAATTCCCTAAGCATTCAAAACACAACAATTAATAGTATCCATCGAGACAATAATGTAGCCATACGAGTGTCTCAGTGACAGATATGAGCCCATAGAATGTAGATATGGAACATGCTTCAGTCTTCAACAACTTGTCATCAGCTCAACCAAAAATCTCCATGATTTTATCCACTATATGCTCCATGTAACCCACATATTATACGCACCCTGTACACAGACAAATCGTGTATATGCACCCTATACACAGACAATCCGCGTACGCACCATAAAATAGGTTTTTTCTGTAATTCCGATAATTTCGTCATCATGATCTCAAACTTGTCGAAACTTCAATGCGTCCATGAGATCCTCCCAATATCCTATCTCTCATAATAGATCTTCAACATATTCTCAAGATATCCACACCAAAGATGCTCTCAGAAGAAGCTATAACAAGAAGCTCTCCATCAATACTCCAAAAGATATTCTCACAAGANGATCAGGGTTGGCTGAGGCTTGTTGGACAATGTTGTATGAAACCTCGACAAAAAATAAGAGCATGGCCATGCCAAAGTTTCCTACCCCTTCCATCGAAGCCAATGGGGAAGGTAAATTCCATGGGTCTTCAAAGTAACTCATTTTGAAAGACGCAACTCAAAAAATTGCAGCCTTTGGCTGGTTGGGGACAACCGAAATAAACCTAACATCATTGGAAGGCGATGGATAATCAAAATTTCCCATCAAATATGGAAACAATCCATCACCTCAGTTGAAAGTAACCAATTGCGGGTTATCAATCATCAGAACTGTGGATGCCCCCAATGAAGGGTCACGACGAGAGAAGCACAATTGGTCAACAATTATAATTCGACCTTCATGAGGAAAGCATAGGACGCAAAAAATAGTGGCCACAATTGCATTCATTGTGTAAGTCCAACTCCACCCTAACAAAATATTATAGTTGAGAGGCACATCAACTAATTCAACCTCGACACACATATTTTACCCTCCAACTACATGGGGAAAGAGAGAATTATATCATGTGGTCTGAATGACCGACCATCAAATGTTGTAATAAATGTGGGTGATGGATCCAACTCAGATTGGTCGATGCCCTTCCAACATGGAAATGACATCATGCAAGTAGAGGCACCCTCATCAACTACCATACGTAAAATTTTATGTGTCAACGATTTCTTGGTGTATGCCACTACTATATGAAAGGAGACATGATGAGGAAGATAAGGTTTATGGTTAGTAGGATAAAAAACAATCATTCCTGAGTAACTACGCCCAACCGCTCCAAAGGAAGACAACAAATATTTTCTCTACGAGGGGAAACTTTGGAGAGCCTCCAAATCCGACATAGCATAAGGAGTTTGTGCTAGATCCTCCACTATAGAGTAATTACGATCATCCCTCACATTTGGGTTGTGAGAAGTCTTTTTGAATGCACCTTTAGGGATTTGAGTCATTGTTTCTCCCACAATCTTCTCAAGTTGAAGAGGAGTCAATGGGTTGGAGGCCTCTTTTCCCTTCTCAACCGATTCACCATATAAATGTTTACAGCCAGGTTTTTTGGATTAGGCGTGGGGGGTCCTTGACTACCCATAGCCATGCTCATGGATGCATAATATTGAGCCATGTTTTTCCCTTCTGGAAAAAGGTTCTTCAACACAAAAGGTTGTTGTTGTTCCAATAGCTTCTACAATTCTGCAAGACTAGGGCATAGGTGAGTCAAGTGGTCGTCCATGCAGAGATTACACAGAAACTTCACCTTTCTCTTTTCAATTTTTCCCTCACCAACATTATTTGCATCCTTCTTATCCCCCTTACCCTTCTTGTTTTCCTATTTCTTATTTCCCTCAGTTTGTTCATTATCCTTGGGGGTTGTCGATTGCACATTGTGTACATCCGACATCTAAGTTATGGGGGAAACCAAACTAGGAGTTTGGCTTTCCATAGCCTGTTGAATCGATAATTGTTGTAATTTATTAGACAACATATCTGTGGACTTGGTCTATGCTGATCCTACTATGCCATTAGGGTGACACCCAAAATTTTGTTTGACTTTGTTGAGATTTTACTATGGTGCATCAGGTAAGATCTCGTATAGCATGGCATACTGAGAGTAAATCACTTCCAAATGTTGGGCTCTCATAATAGCCTCTTTTTATGAAAACACCCCAGACGTAGCTACATCTTTGGAAACACAAGGAAACAAAGACTTTAAGAGCCAATCAATAAAGAAAGCAGGAGGGTCCTTGAATTTAATCAAACTCTTTCGTCACTACCATTCTTAGATGTGATCTGATATATGACCAACTTCCTTCTGTTTGAAGTTGGCTACAAACTCAGTGTTGACATTGTATCTTAGCAAAAACTAGAAATGGTTCAAGAAAACTATAGCCAAGTCATTAAAGTAAGAATACTTTGAGCTATTGAGATAAATATACCATTTCTCTACACTCTCTATAAGAGTGCATTGAAATAATCACAAATGAACAGAGTCATCCTTCAATGAGTTGGATGAGCACCACAAGTGAAAATTCATTACGTTATCACCTAGATATTCCTTAGGAATTCCCTCAAACTTAAGGATGTCGGAAGGAAAATTAGTCAGCATGTGGGGCCAACGTGGATCATGAAAAATTGGGTCATTTAACAATCTCAATAGGTCTAGCAAATGAAAAGTTTTGAGAAAAGGTAGTCTCGATTGCAGAGTATTTACTTGAAAAGAGGGACTTGGATTTTGGCTGGCACTAGGTTTCCAGGAAAATTTTGACTTCTAGCTAGGGTTTTGGTGCATGCCATGGGGGCCTTGTCCAATGAAATAAACTTATGTCTGATGTTGTATCGTCGATTGATTCCAAAAGTTATATTATATGGCTTGAGAAATGATTTTTCCCTGTACAATGTTCCATGAACATTGGTTGGGGTGCCCCTAGAAAATCCTCCTGGCATAGGTACTAAACCTTTCATGGGGTTCCACATAGTGTGGTAGGGGTTTCCCCGGAATTCCTAAGACCTTGCGAGGAGTAAACTCATGTCATGGCTCCCTATGAAGGAATGAAACCTTTCGTAGGGTTTTGTTGACTAAAGATAGGGTTTCCCCCAGTTGAGAAAGCAGACAAAGTAAAAGTGTTATTTTGAAATGCACCAAACAATGAAAATGACATTGATCCCACCAGAGTCATGTAGGATGAAGGTCCCTGGCTCCCTCCACTAAAAAAACTATAGTTGGTATTAGGCACAATTGGATATTGAAACATGGAACCAAGTGAAGGGGACAAAGGAGGGATGTGATCCCCACCATAAGGAATAGCATTGAACGGGGCAGTGGTGCCTGCAGTGGATTCTTGGAAGGGAGTCTTAGAGATCCCTACCCATAGACCAATGGTCTATAGAATAGAGTATATGAGAACTAAGTTAGAGTCAAAACCAATCATCACATATGAAATGGTAATGCTCGACGTGTTCTGAATGAAGGGAGCAATGGTAGATGTCATCGAATGAATCAAAGCACTACCCAAAGTAGTGGGTGTTGGGACAGTCGTGGTCTTGACAGGTGGAGGTGGGGGAGGAGGTATTGTTATCACATAAAATTGTCAAGGTCTTGTGGGTTTGTGGTTTCTACCTAGGTCTATATTTGTTTCCCGGTCTCTCTCCTTTGCACACTCTTTGGCTTAAGTTTTTTCCTTCCATCTTGAAGTTCTCTTCATATTCACCTTCATCTGTCTAGGTGACCCATTTTCCTTGATTGTCTTACCTAACAAGTTTCGGCCGTAATATTTTTGTTTTATGATAAGGTTGATCACCTCCCCATCCACCTTTTTCACCGATCATTTTCTCTCCCTAGGCCTCAGCTAGTCATCCAAGTATTTGTTTATAGAGGTTGCATCCATAAGCACAAGTGAAACACTTAGAGTGGTCTAATATGGACTTGAAACAAGAGAGCGAGCAAGTTAAGTATGGCGGAGGAAATTTCATTTCGAATTCAGAGATCAACAAAAAAATTTAAGCATGGGAATTGGGAATTCAGAATGTTGTTCAAGTTGTTTGTAAAATATTTGAATCCCCGAAACTTGAAATTAGTAGGAGCCATCCGATCCAATAGGACATGTGGCACTAGATCTGAACCTCAGAGAAAGTCATTTCAAGAAAAATGAAGTGAGGAAGGCCAATGCCCCGAGTCTTGAAATATCAATGGCCCGAGATCCCAAAATTTTGATGTCCATCTGGGTGGTCCGATGCAAAGAGATGCGTGTCACCCGATCCAAGGGATCATGATTTCGTGAGTCAGACGTTTGAGCATAGAGCATGACACGAAGTCATGAAATGCAAAAGTGTGAAGTGCCTGGGAGTTGGGCCCATGATCACAGCTCATAGTCATATGGAAGCAGGGCCATAAAGAAAGGTAAGGCATCTATCGAGCAACGGGTGGCTAATATTGTTCAAGAAAATTATCCTAGTCGTCAAGATCAAAGAAAATTTGTTCGTCGAT
>JZKD02S2172750.1:25521-66109 GCA_000966675.3 Picea glauca
ATATATATATATATATATATATATATATATATATTCCAAGCGACAAATAATGAAGTCATCTATTGATAAATATGTTTTCAACTTGAGGCACACCAATTTCAATATAACTTGATATATATTTTTAAGCGTGTCTGAATTTTAGAAAGAAGTTATGTTATTTTGTGAATAATTCACAAAGTTTGAAAGTAGCTATACGCCTTTTGATTTGATTTATATGGTTTATATATGTATGATGTGTATAGTGATTTGCATTATTTTTGAGCGGTGTGAGACTAAAAAACTTGCTACCTGAGTCGAAATGAGTTGAATCGGAACAATTATTACATAAACATATACTAGCACACCATAGAATAAACACTAGGCTTGAGAAATAAAACACCCTTTCCTCGAGATGAGAAATAGAACTCCTCACATAAGCTTGAATGACAAAGGATGGACAACTAAAACTATGAATCTTCACCCATACAACATATACCAACACAACATAGAATAAACTCAAGGCTTGAGCAATAGAACACCCTTACCCTGAGCTTGCACCATGTAAAACCCCTCGCATAATATTGAACAACACAACACTCCTACAGTCATCCCAGGGTGGAAGAATGCACAACTAAAACTATGAATCTATGAATCTTGACTCATACAAATTGGCTGCTATCATCTTGAAATCATTGTGCAAAGGACAATAATATTATTTATTCACAGAATATAGCCACAAGAGGACTTGTCACCACATGGCCCCTTCCTTCGACCCAACTTAAGTACCCAAATGTCACACATTATCCACCGACTAGACTCTGAGTCTGACTCGGTCCATCCAATGTTTTCAAGCTCAGAGAAAATCCCAACTTTTCATTCCTCTCTTTGAACAATACATAATCAAGTTCCAACTGCAATGAAACTACTGGAGGAGCTTTTACTATTACCCTTTACAAATATGGTATCTTATTTTCATTTGCGACATTGGTTATAATTCTCTTGAATGTCCTCACCTTCTTTATTGTTGATGTGAAATTTGCAAGGAATGACGGATAGTTGAGGTCATCAACGACGCTATGGTCGCTTTACAAGTATTCCCTCCTTCTCACTATCTAAATTTCCTTCTTCGTATAATTGAGAGCACAAAGGTAATCCATATAGTCATCCACGCCATAGTCATAGAGCAGCCCAGGATCTGTTGCTTTATTGGGATTCACATTGCCGACATCGAAATCTAGGGGAGTCGTGGGGATGAAAGGAGGATATGCTTTATTTGTTATAAAGTGATCGATATTGTTGAGTGTGCGGGCCGTCGTCATGATAGCAGACTTGATAGCGACGAGGCTCTAGTTGGGGTGGACGACTTTCACTAGAGCCACAACACATGCCGCATGAGGAGAGGCCATAAATGTCCCAGAAGCAAGGGCATAGTCAGATTATAATGGAACTGATCCCACGTATGCAACATAATCATAAGGCAACTGGGCGGCAAGTATGTCCACGTCGGGTGCAAGGTTGCAAGGTGAAAGCTCAAATCCTCCAAGAGGTAATGAAGATAGTGGTGATAAAACTCCAAAAGGAAATGGAGGGAATGGTGATGCTCCACCTCCTTCACCTCCATATTCCACTTCTTCTACCATTTCACAACCACCTCCAAATTCTCCAAAAGAACATGGTAAAATTCCTCCACAAACTCCTTTGCTTAAGCTTGATATTAAGTTTGGATTGCCTATGTATAATGGAGAGGTAAATGATGGGAAATTGGATAACTAGATTCATTTGATTGAAGTGTATTGTAGGATACAAAGAATCAAAGATGATGAAACTGAGATTCATCTTGCTTCTCTTAGATTGGAAAGTGCAACACTCATTTGGTGGGAAGACAAAACTCAAGAGGACATGAAGAAACATGGTAAAGTTTTATCCTCTTGGAATGATTTTATTGTTGCACTTAAAAGACAATTTTATCCATTAGCATCTGAAATCAAGGGTTTTAGAGTATTCTTACACTTTATTAAAATTGTAAATTAATATTGCTAAAATTGTATAATAACATTACTATATATTATGTTTGTATACACCTCTTTTGTTTCTTTGATCCATGTATCTATATTCATTTTTGTTGCTCCATTTATAATTTGTAATTTTACTTGAATCGTTATAACGTTTCTTTTGTTAATATATATTGTAAATGTAGATTTATGTATCTCAATATAAGTATTTTCAAATATTCAAACTGTCTTTCAAATGAATATTGATATTAAATATAAATTGATTGTTCTCTTTGTACAGAAACACAGTTAAATCACAATTCAAAGTATAGAAAAGCTCAAAGATCCATCACTTCAATTGGATAAATATCATAAGCTCCACAGTGGCCACCTCGAAGAATGTGCACCAATTGGCCAATGCATCCATCAAATCATTTCATTACAAAATATGTTCCCTGCATTTTTACCTCATCTAAAATAATTCCAAGTTCACCCAGCAAAGACCATTATGAAACCATGCACTATTCCATCAACTTCAACAACAAACCCATCTCTACCATCTCTACCAAAAAAATAATGACAACAACATCCATTTCTTCAATAACTCCCATACATTTTCCAACCTTACCTTCAATGTAACCAACCAACTCAATAGTATTGCATATACCCTAGATGCCGTAAAAAATGAGAGGTGTCACAAACAATATGCATGTCGCAAAGATGAACTAAATAAACATAGATAACTTACAATACCTAAGGAAAAGTATCCTTCCATTGAATTTCCAGTTGATCCTATTCAATACCAAGCCCTTACCCATACTAATACAACATTCTACACAACTACACTAGTTGGGAAACAAGTTCATGGAATCACCCAAAAGAATTACCTCATCTAAAATAAATCCGTGTTCCACAGCTAGAAACCATTATGCAACCAAACATTATTCCATAAACTTAAAAAACAAACCCATATTTACCATTTCTAACATCAAATACTGAAAACATCCCTTTCCTCAATACCTCCCATACCTCTTCCAACCTCAACTTCAATATCACCAAACAAATCAATAGTATTCCATCTGCACCAAATTCCTTAGAAAATGAGAAGCATCACAAACAATATATATACATCACAAAGATGAACTAAATAAGCATAGACGAGTTGCAAGATCCAAGGAAAAACACCTTTCCATGGAATTCCCATTTGAACCTACTCAACACCAATCCCTTGCCCATATTGCTCGAAAATTTTGTACTCGTATCGAAGCCTTGTCCAAAATACATGCTTGTAATACTTGTATGGAATATTACCTTAGGATTCGTACATCCATATCGCTCGATGCTTTTATTTTTTCTCCCAACCATAAGGAAACTAATGGCCACCTCTTCTCTAAATGGAATAATATGGATCCCGAAGAACAACCTCTTGTCCTCTTACTTCTTACCCAAGTAGAAGAAATGCTCATCACTCGAGTGAACCCACTATTACAAGTTATCCATCTTCGAGGTGGCCAATACAAATATAGTGGTCACACCATTAGTTTCCCACAAAACATTAACACAATTGTTAATTACCTCCCACGCCACCTTGAATATTTGGACATTTTAGTACTTATAAGGCATGGAATCGATGGAAAATCATATGATTTTTATGTGACCAAATATCATATCATGAATGCACTTTTATACAATATACAACATGATAGATATTACAAAGATGTCCAACTCGACCACAACTCAATTGTTGCACTTCTTGTTTTACCTAGAGACATCTCTGCTAGACTCCACACCATTTCTTATGATATTTTAGATACAGCCGAAGCTTCTCCAAACTTTATTGAAAACGAAACTTATTTTTCCTTCCATCTTCCTAATATGCATCGAGAAATGATAGAAAACAACCACTTTATCCAAAACAAATTTACCCCCCATTAAATATGGTTGAATGGCCATAAATAACAACAACACTAGTGAATAAATATACGATATATGGATGATTTGATATGCCATTTCCATCACTATTCCCAAATGGCCATGCATCTTCTTAATATGCATCGAGAAATGATAGAAATCAACCAATTTATCCAAAACAATCCCCCCCTCCCCCCCATTAAATATGGTTGAATGACCATAAATAGGATTAACACCAGTGAATGAATATACTATAGAGGGATTATTTGATATGGAATTTCCATAACTACTCCCAAATGGCCATGCAACCCATAACCAACCACAACAAAAAACCATTCACATTGACCAATATGCACTCCACTTGATGCGATATCATGACAATAGATTCAATATCCACCTGAAATTTTGCTAATTCCTATACAACCTCATCATGTTCCATCATAGTCAGTCAAGTGAAACAATGTTTGTTAAGAAGAGCCAAGAGAACAACATTCCAACCATTATTTAATCCCTTTGATGCCACCTTCAAGATTTGCTTGTTGATAAACTACCAGAGCATGTTGTAACACACTCAACCCCCCAACCCCCTAACTACTCTTTTAAGGTATGGGGTATAACAAATTTTCTTTTCATCAACTACCTAAAATCCCCTTCTAAAGTTCACCATCGCCTTATGCTCGTTGAGTAACTTCCAATGACTATAATTTTTTCCAAATCCGAGCCCTGGAACGAAAGATATGACTCCATAAATTTCTTAGGTATTTTTTCATTACAATGCCACGTGGCACCCATGTGTATCCACGTCACCCATATCCATATGATGTGGCATTGTCATGTTGTGACATGTCACCCCTATGAGGACGTGGAAATTGATAAATTTTTCGTCGTTTCACTTGCCACCTCATCCACTCAACCCTCGTCTTATCGGGTCCCATAATCACAACCCTTCTCATATTACATAATCCTCGAAAGGCCCGGTCCGATTTGAGTTGGAACCTAGGGTACAACCTCCCATCATATGGTGCCACATGTCCATTGTTACTTGGTTGAGTGATGTCATCCCAAATAATGTCGGGTTGTCAGACTATCGGGCACTGGGGCGTCGACTCTCTAGTATTTACTTAATTTGGTTCATACTCTGATCCAATATGAGTTTGTACCTTGTACACATGGCTCTATGTCACAATGCCACCCGTATTTACCCATGGTACGACATGTAGCCACCGGTATACCGGGCCCTCCAACTTCTCCACGCATCAAAACTCTCTAGAAGTCTAGGGTCCAATTGACCCCCCCTTAGATCCAACGGTCAGGAATTAATGGTGTCATCCTATAGATTCTCACCTTCAACTAGACCCATGCTTGAAACCTTATTGAATCCTATGTAGACACGTCATGACACAGGATGACTTATCATGACACGTGGCTCTCATTTTCCCCATGGATCCTTTTCTAACTCGGCCAAATCCATGTGACAGATGGCACTACCATGGGGTGACATGTGGCCTTCCTTCGTCATGACACATGGACCACTCACTCAACACCACATTGACAAACCGCTTCATGACGCATAGCCCTGAACACCAGATATCGAGACTTTCCCGACATGGTGTAACTTTGTATACTCTCGATATTTGACGTCATGGTGATTACAATATGGTTGATTAAGTTAATCTCAGGATTAAAAACTCCCAAGCTTACACACAATATCTATGACTAAGATCTCTAAACTAGTAGATTTTATGGTCATAGTTAAAGGCGCTCATCCAACGATGTTAACCCTCTCTGGGCCCTTATTTAATTCCTCCACGACTTAGGTGATGACAAGTGTCATCTCTATTACCACAGTGTCAATTATCTCCTGATATTTACCCACATAATCTACAACTGAGATCTCTTAGTTGGTAGATCTGATGGCTAAGATTTAAGGGCTCGAATTCTAGGCTTCTTCGTCCACTTGGGCCCATACTTGATGTTAGTCCCTAAAGTTGCACTTGACTGTGAGAGGGAAATCTAGGGCATCATCAAGGTTATTGCAATAGTATTTTAAGGGTTTTATGAATTGGTTTTTTAAGGATGGTTGAAAGTTGGTTCAAGGTTTCAAGGTAAACATGAGGTTCAAAATAAATCCAAGAGATATCCCATTGATTTGTTAACGGATATCCACATAAATAGATCAGACAAATAAGGAAAATAAAGAGAGGAAATATGGAAGTATTCAATTTGTCAACCCCATATGGATTTCTTATTTCAAAATGTAATTTAGAAACAAGAACATGTGCTTGAAAAACAAATCTTGATAATAAACAATAACAACAAAATCTTCACTGTATTAAGTAAAACCAAGAAATCAATGCATTGCAATTGAAAAGTGATCTCAAGCAAGAAAATAAATAGAGCATGAAATGAGGGAAAATCTGACCATCAACATGTATTTTCCATTAAGTGTAAATGTGGAATAAGACTGTCTTACAAAGAGTTCAAAACAGGTCCCTGAAAGCCCAACCTTTTTGACCCTAATATAGTTTTTCATCTGTCTATTTAAACTATATAAAATATGACAACAGATCCTATTTTCTAGTGTTCTATTAGTAACAGGATCTGGTCAATTCCTATCTTCTAGGAGGATAATCTCAAACGAGCACTTACATTTCCAATATAGTAAACATCTCAACAACTTAACCCAAAATAATTTTACAACAACTTATCAAATCCCACAAAATTTGGACTTAAATCTTGACTGAGTTATCCATTCGAATTATCAAAATCTATTAGGTCAAAATCAAATTGATCATCTTTTACTCCTTAAGTAAATAGCATCAAAACTTTCAAAACTTTGCATGAAGGGACTTCATAAGGCTATCATGATATAATGATTGAATTGGCTTTGGTAGTCCTCTGCTTCAACTTGGTTGTGAGCACAATATTGTGCCAATACAATTTGAAATTAGATTCTCAGAGCTCCTTGAGAAATGCATTTTGTTCCTTTCTCTTTTTCTTGAAACCTTGTATCTTCTCTTGTTGCTTGGCGTTCCATTTCTCTACCTGAGATTTTTCTTTCTTTAACTGATTCACCATTTTCTGTAGCTCCTTAATATTGTCTTTATCACTTCTAACTTTAACTTTAAACTCTGGGAATTCTTCTACAGGTGCAGGTTTTTTCAGGTCTAGAGCAGCTTGAGGTTTTCTCGGTTTGATCTGGTATCTAGAGGATAATTTGATCTATGAATTTCATCATCAATACTATTTGAGTCCATGGTCTCTGAAAGATCTGGAATCTGATGTGAATCTGTAGAAGGATAATCTTTGTCATCAGAAACCCCACATGTAACTTTAAACACAACTTCAACTTTTGATGATCTAGTGGTTTCTCTTGTTATAGGTCTCATAGAGTACTGAGCAACTTGTTTTCCTTTTCCTTGTGTCTTTCTCGATTTCTTAGTTTCTTTCTCATTCCTTTGCAAAGAAGGTATCTCTTCTTGTTCCTTGATGCCTGTTTTAGAATCTTCAGAATTATCCTCTATGACTATAAGGTTCTCTTTTTTAATGGATGGATCAAACATAGCCTTAGAGTTTAATCTAAATTTATTGACAGCCCTAGTGGAGTTTCTCCTAGGGTATTTAGGCACATGTGTAGGCTTCTTCCTTTGTTTTTTTCCCTTGGCACTTTTCTTAATTGTCAATTTTTATTTATGCTTGACTGGGGAATGAATTAGGTTCACATTATAATCTTCATCAACATCTACTTCAATCTTTATCTTTGGATCAAGAAATATATCAATATCTGCATCTGGTTTTGATTTCTTACCTCAATTGGTAGTAGCTTATTCCTGACCTTTACCTACAAGAGCATCCCCAATGACTTGATGAGTTTGCATATTCCTTTTGCTAGCCGTTGTTACCCTAGTTGCATATGTTTCTTCTTTAATTGGGGACTCATTAAGTGTACCAATCTTTTTCTGTTTAGCCGATTTCTTCCCTTTGGCCTTCTTGGATTTGCTTGATTGTGGATCATTACCTAAAGAATGGATTAGCCAATCCCAGGGTCTCTGGACTTCTATCAAAGAGGAGATGACCAATGTCTTTATTAAAACTTGGTGAAAAAGATTGCCTTTGGCTATAGCAGGATGAGACTACACCCTTTTGGACATTTTAGATAAACTCTCTAACAAGAAATATGGTAAATTGAGAGGATAATCTCCATTAATGTGCATTAACAGTATGATATAATAAATGTAAACCAGTGAAAACCTACCCTCACATGTAATATACCCATGGATGATTATCAAAGAAGTATTCCATTCCTTTCTGATCCAGCTATGTGGTATTCCCTTTTTCCAGTTAGGTTTTTTTTTCTCGTATTAAGAACCGATTCATGAAGTCCATAACCACATTCTCTTTCTTCCACCAACTTTCTCCACCAATTGGTAATTTTCATACTCTTGCAATTGAGTGTTCAGTCACCATCATCAGTAATTTCCCAATTACAACTTCAAAACCATCAAAATTCCATACGAAGATCATTGAGACATGTTCATCGTGTCCTTGGAAGTTTGTGAAAAACTCAAACCAACCTGCATCTTTAAACCTCTACACCATTTGTGGGTATGCTTCAAGTAATTATGTGCCCTCAGGTTCTAATCTAATGATTTGTCCAGTCTTCTTCGATGCCATGCTATTTGTATAGTTTCGTAAACAACTCTGCGCAGTTTGGAACTGAGAATTTTGAAACCTGTCACTATTAGAAACCAAAAATCCCTTCTATTTCCAATTCAATCTCTGCACACAATATCCAATACATTAGAATAGAAGGTGATAGTTTCTTTTAATAATATCAAGACGTGTTTGATTTGATGCAGGTCAGGCTGGTACAACTCGATCCCTTACATATGATGGTTAAAACTGCAACATCAACTCGAGAAAAGATTGTGGAGAGGCATGCAGATCCTCTAATCACGATTTGGGAAATTATGATGTGATCAGGGTTAGTTGGCGCATGTCAAAACATGATTATCCTTAGCATTGCAGGAATAACACTATTCTTGTAGTGCCATTCATAATTTGACAAAATTTTGAAAATTCAAAAATGAAATAGACAAGTGCTGTGACAAGATCCATCAAATCAAATCCTAAACCTTCAACAACTTAAGAAAATCATTTTAAAGTGAAAAAATGCAAAACATGACAAATCAAACCAAGGGGTAAAAGTCAAAATTTAAGCAACAAAGTATATAAGCAGGGAGGATTTAGATTAGGGATTCTCACTTAATCAAGAACAAAGTTAGAGACTAACACTGGCTCCTTCTGGGAGTAAAGTTTTTATGAGGAAACTTTAAGATCTGCAGACCAATGCCTTTACCTTGCTTCTGATTCTCTGATTTCCCTGCTCTGTCATCCTTTATTTACAACACAACTGTGTAAAAACAATTCCATTGGGTATATGGAGTCTGTATTGAAAGAAAAACCTATTGTACAAACTAAAAACTTTGATAAATATTTTAAAGAAAGTAATGTTTCAAGAACCTTCCATTCACTGGGCCTCCAAAAATTTCAGTGTCATCCAGATTATGTGAGAGAAAATTATAGTTATTCATGACCTTGGCTATTCTAAAATGACCATACCATAAGTTTTCAATTACCATGTTTTTCTTTGTCCTCTCTTCTAGCATCCCACCTTAATACCAAATCTCCTTCATTGAAAACATCTTTCTTAGATCCCTTATCAAATGTGGCTTTGACTTTGTTCTGGTGAACAACATCTTTCTGATCCATCTTTTCTCTGACTTGTTGAACCTCAATCATTTGAAAAACTCTCCTTTGGATATCATTGGGTTCTTATTACTCTTCTTGCAAAAATTTTAAAACTGATAAACCCAATTGAGTTGGAAAAATGGCTTATGTTCCATACACCATCTGGAAAGGGGAGGTTCCAATGGACTTCTTGTTACTGATACAATCAACCCATAGGGAAAACTTTAACTTGGAATCCCATGACCTTTTGTTTTCTGCAAGTAGTCTTTTGATAATCCTTATGAGACTCTTATTGGACAACTCTGCTAACTCGTTTCCTTGGGGATAGTAAGGAGTAGAGTGGACCAATTTGATATTATACTTATTGCAAAAATCAATCATGGATTTTGATTTGAAAGATTGAGCATTGTTAGTAACTAGCTTCTTAGGACAACCAAACCTAGAAAAAATATGTCCTTCAAGAAATTCCATGATTACCTTGTATGTTTCATTTCGAGTTGGAATTGCTTCAATCCACTTTGTAAAGTAATATGTGGCTGTAAGAATCCACTTATGTTGTCCAGAAGATGAAGGGATAATTTCCCTGATGAAGTCCAAGCCCCACTGTTGAAATGGTCCATGAGCAATGATGGGTTTTAGAGGTAGAGACATAAATTTCTACTTTCCCGCAAACTTTTGACAGGGTTCACATGCCCTGACCCGAGCAAAAATGTCTGAAAACAGGACTAGCCAGTAATAGCCTGCTCTAAGAATATTGAAAGCAATAGCTTTCCAATGGTGATGACCTTCACAAACACCATGGTGTAGATCACAGGAAATTTTCTTAGCCTCTTCTTCATCAACACACCTCAACAAGATCCCATTAGGATCTTTCCAAAACATGATTTGATCAATAATGCAATACTTTACTGATTTTAATTTAAGTGATATGAACTTTGATTTATCCAATTCATGAGGAGATTGAAGATTCAACAAAAAAAATACAATATCTTTGTACCCTGGTAAAGAAGAATATTGTTGTTTACCTGTGAGCCAGTTTCTTCAATCTGGAATGATGAATTTTGTGATTTACTTGAGAGATGATACAACCCAATTTCTTTGCAATTTGACTCTGTCATTAATTTGGGCCTTGACCTTTTATTAGCTGAGTGGGATTTATAGTCAGATTGTACTCCAGAATTTTTGTTATCCACTTTCCCCTCTTTCCTTCACAATCAAGTTGAACTAAAATTTCTTTGGCTGCACTACTTGGCACATATGCAATGATTTCAGATTGTAGAACATATGCACTGAAATATTTTAAAACCTTTACCAGAGCAGATGCATGTTTCTCCATTATATCATATTTTAGTTCAAAGTCTCTGAGAGTTTTTCTGAGGAAAGAGATGGGATGCTCATACCCTTGATCATTTCTTTGTAGAATAACAACAACTATGGTGTCTTCAGAAGCAAATGAAAAAATCATGAATCCCTTGGAGTAATCCAAACTGATGAGAATAGGGGCCTGAACAAGATCCTACTTAATTTTCTCAAAATATTCTTTAGCTTCTGGTATCCATTTGAATTTTTCATCCTTTTTCAACATATCAGTAATGTACTTGATAATTTCTGCAAAATTGGATATACATCTCCTTAAAAAATTTATTTTACCTATGAAGGATTGGATAGAATTCTTGTTCCTTGGAATGTCTATCTGTTGGATAGCTTTTACTCTTTCAGGATCTATTTTAATACATTCTGGTGAAACAATATGTCCCCAAAATTTTCCTTCTTCCATGGAAAAATGGGATTTTTAGGGTTAAGTGATATACCATACCTCCTGCATTTCTCAAATGTTTGCTTCAAATATTGTAAATGTTCTTCATCAGATGATGAAAATACAATGATGTCATCAAGCTAAATAACCACAAACCTGTATTTCTCACCAATAAAAGCAATGTCCATAGCCCTCTAAAAGTTTGCTCCTTCATTCATCACTCCAAAAGGCATATTTTCATACATGAAAGTGCCCGAGGGAGTGGTAAAAGTTGTTTTCTTCTTGTCCTCCTCCATTACTGATATTTGATTGTACCCTGAATAGCCATCTAGCATATAAATCTTCTTTTCCCTTACTACTCTTTGTAATATATCATCCATTTTTGGTAATGGATAATTTTCCTTTAAAGAGAACCTATTCAAATTCCTGAAGTCCACATAGAGCCTTATTTCTCCACTCTCCTTCCTGACAGGTACTAGATTAGCTACCCACTTTGAGTATCTCAGTGGCACTATAATTTTGGCATCCAATAACCTTTTCAAATCTTTTTCTATCATGGGTAACAACAAAGGATTAAATTTCCTAGACTTCTGCTTAAAAGGTTTTGATCTAGGCTTCAGAGGAATCTTGTGTTGCATAATCTTTGTATCAAAAACCTTTAGGTCTTCATAAGAAAATACATAAGAAAAACCTTTAGGTGTTGCAATATCTCTCTGTTTTTCTAACAATTTTTTGGATAATTTAACCATCCTGGGATTTAAATGAGAACTGATATCACAGTCCACTACATCAATCTCTTCTATCTGAATAACAACCTTTCTGGAAACATCGTTGTGATCAAAAAATTTGTCAAGTGGAACCAAACCTTTAGGAAGATGATTTTTTTTCAATTCATGATTTTGTGCCCAACAACATTGTCTTGAAGAACATTTGCAACATGTACCTCTACATCATCATCTTCATTGTCTTGATCTATTGAAATATTGGAAAATTCTTCAATAGTCTTTAAAAATGTTTGAATCTCCTGATCGTCTTTAAAATCCTGCCAATTTTTTATGTTATCTGGTATTGAGGGTCTGTTTCTAACCTCAATCTCAAATTTTAAATTAGGAAACATTGGGGTCTTAAAGTTACTGGCTACAAGTGCTAAAGAGTCAACCTACTGATTCAAATTCCTGTGCACAAAAGTGATGTTGAATGCCAAGAAGAAATTATCCACATAATCCTAGACTCCATTCCTATATTTTTTTAACCTTTGTTGTTTGGCTTGATAAATGTTTTTAATATGATGGATAATGAGTTCTGAATCTCCAAAAACATAAAGTTTATCTATACCCATATCTTTAGCAGCTTTCAATCCTAACATCAAAGATTCATATTCACTGATGTTATTGGTTGTATCAAATTCAAGTTTATATGACATAGGAATGACTTCTTGGGTAGGATAAATGAAAACAATCCCATCCTCAGAACCTTCTTTTGAACAAGCCCCATCAAAATACATTTTCCAAACAAATTTTTTTGCACTGTCTCCAACTGCATGTGTTATTCTTCTAATTGATGTTTTGGCCATCTGAATACCAATATGAAAAATAGAGGAGCCAAGTTCATCTTCTACAACATATATAGGATGATTACTAGGGTTTTCATGATCACTTACCAAGTAAGCCAGTCTTACTTCCCTGTACAATCTCTGATGTTCTCCACCAAAAACATGTATGGTAACATAACTAAGATCCATCTGTAAAATGCCTCCAACTTTCTTAGCCCAGGATCTTGACAGAAGCATTCCAAATTTTGGAGGTATGTTAGCCACAATAACATCCAATACCACACTTTCCATAGGTAGTTGAGAAAGAGTAACAACTATGTTCTTGATGACTCCTAGAAATTTAACTTTCCTGGAGTCAAAAAAATATAGGTCAAGGTAGGGTTTAGTGATGTCTAACCCTAACTCATCCATTACCACTTTGCGCATGACATTGTGTGAATCCCATGAATCCATTAAACATTTGTGCAATATTTTGTCATGAATATTCAGTGATATGTAGAAAGGAGGAAAAGCATCAGTTCTGTCTTCAATATGAGGTCCAATGGTTATAGCAGGATTCTCATCTTTAAGGTTGATAGTATCTGAAAAGGTAACCTGAGCAGGAGGTTGTAATGCCTTGAGAACAGTCTTTCTAAAAGGTTATGTTTTCATTAGTTCTGTCGGAGGTATAGGAATTTTAATCTTGTTAATTTCATGATCCAAGCTGAGTGAAGAAAAACCTTTTTTGTTTCCTTTAAATCGGTAGTACTAACCTTGGCAGGTTGCTTCAATTGTTGATCTATTTGAATCCCATGACTGTTTTTATTGATCCCTAATTTGAGTGGAGTACTGGCCTTCTTTGTGGAAACACGTATATCCACCTTAGGTGTATTTGATCCGGATCTGAGATCATTTTTCTTTCTTTTAGGTTCCTTCTAGAGAACCTCATCAACATCCCCTTCTTCAAACTGATTTAATATCAAAGCATCTTCATAATCGTGTTGTGTCAAATGAGTAGGGGATGATTCTAAATCATTTAAATGTACTGCAGGGTCATTTTCAGTATCATCTTCTTCTTCCATCTCTTCTACTGCATTATTTTGGAAAGGAGGAAAAACTTTTTGATCTTCTTGATTCTTCTTTTCTCTTGGTAAGATTTGAGGTACATTATTTGTCCTCCTAAACTGATTATGATTTATGTATCCACCTTCCTGTGTAGGTCTACTGGGCTATTTTTGTTCCATTTTCAACCTAGCCATTTCAGATGTCAAGGTCTTCAACATTTTATCCATTTCATCTATCTTAGAATCAGATGTTGTATGGGAGGAGGAAGGGAGATCTTCTTTTTCTTTTCCTTTGTCTCTATCACCCATGGACTTTAACTTGTCTGCTGCTAGTATGTTAGATTCTACCTCAATAGTTGCTTCTTACATTAGGCTCAGAGTAGTTGACCTTATTTCTCTCAGTAACAAAGAAAATCCAACATCAAAAGCATTGGCAAATGTGATTTTGGCTGATGTTTCTAAAGGTTTAATTTCATTTGGATTTTTACTATACATTTTATTGAACCTTTTAGTAAAATCAAATATTGATTCACCTTGTTTTCTTTTTAAAGCACCAAATTCAGTAATGTAAAATAAGTAGTCTTTCTTATCTCCCTGTTGACCACCTATTCAACTAGGGGATAAAATCCATGTTCAATGAAGAGATGCATCAACATATTCTAATATGTCGAAAACAGTTTGGTTCTACTCGACAATGTTTGCCTCCAACACATATTTTTGTAAACAAAATTTTCGCACCCCTGCATGGGTTAGTAATGTAATAGGTCTGCATGGATCATAGTTAGGTTAGTTTCCTTGGGATTTATTCATTAGGGGAGTTCCTTTCACCAAGGGTTTTTTATCCTCAGGTTATTAATTGAGATTTTTAACCTTATTAATTTCCCTTGAGTTTTTCCCTCCCACCATGCAATAATCCCTCCAAAGTGGTGAAAGGCGTTCTAATGGAGTTATTCTCTAGTATATATTGTTTAGGAATGATGTAAATGACCATATATGACATATTAGAAAGTTTCACGGAATTCCGACGAGTCTAGATAATTTTTTTTAATTAATTAACTTTTAATTAAATTTTCCTAAGTTTGGGAGTTTAATTATTTAATTAATTAATTATTTTTGAGCAAATATTGTAAAAAATGGATCCTTGGGCTTTTGATAGGGGTATTTGTGCTCAAACGAAATGGAAAGAGACCCCTTACACCCTTGGACCAAGTTTCAGCTCAGTCGAACAAATTTTGCTAGGTGTTTGTCCACAGGGAGTGTCAGTCAGTGAAAACAACAATTTTAATTGCTAAATCATGACATAGGAAAAATGTCATTTTTGTAAATTTGAGAAAATAGGGTAAAGTAATGATGGAAAAGCGTGAGAGAGATTTTTCCTAACCTTTCCTGACCTTTTCCAACCCTCACATCACCCCCTCATCTAACCATTAAGCAAAAACGTCACTTTTCCTAGAGTGGTGTGTCTCCCTTCTAGAAAGTCTCCAAAAAGTGAAAAAATAGTACAAAAATTAATGGGAGACTTATTATATCCCTTGGTGTGCCTCCCTAGGCCCTACAACTCATCATTTCACTTATCAAATCCTTGTAAACTCACTCCAACTCATTTCCATTTCATCCATCCATGCAAAAACCCTAACTTACCAAAACCCTAAAAGTGACTTTTATTTGATGTGTGACACTTGTAACTCATCCAAGAGGGGTAGATTTGTCTTCCCAAGTATAAATAGAGCCTCCCCTCACTCATTTCTACACCATATCTTAAGCTATTGTTATGCTACTTGATTTTCCCCTCATCTCTCTCTCTCTTGGTTCATTGTGCTTCCTTTCCATTTTTCTCTTGAGAGTGTTAGGGAAACTTGTTGCTACAACACTCTCCTCTTGAGTAATAGAAATACTTTGGACGATTTTGAAGAAACAAATAATATTTTTGTTGCTTCTTGCTACTATTGAGGTGATCTTGTTCTATTTCTCTCTCTCATTCTTGCTTCAAGTTTTATGGCTCTAGAGTAGAAGTTTCAAGCAAAGTATTTTGTTTGGATAGATCTTGTGGTAGTATTATCATAGATCTAGTGAAGTGTTTAGTTGGGTATTTCAAAATAGATTGTTCTACCATCTAGATCTAGTCACATTCTATCTATTTTTGTAGTTTCTCTCTCACATTTTGCAGGTTTACCTCTAGGTTTTTATTGGGCTAGCCTCAAGGAAGAGTCTACTCTTAAAACCCCCTTAAACTCCATTGCTTTTCAGATCTGGTTTCTTTACACATTCCTTCTATATTTTAGTTTGCTAACAATCATAGATAGGTCACAAAAAAACTATTTTTCACTTAAAATTTTTATGTGAAAATTTTTTGCCCTAAAACATAATTTTTTTCTCACTTTTCTTGTTGTGTGTAGCATTTCCAGCAAGAAATAGCTTGCTGGTTTTTGCAGGTTCTCATAAGGTTAAGGGGTTTTACTGCCCACTTTTGGTCAAACAACACTCCCAAAGGTCTCTCCTTAGGGTTGGTAAAAAATCTCACCCTTCTCCTTCATTTTTCTAGCATTTCTAAAGTCTTATTCTTGCTTCCAAACCCTCTTTGGCACAACAAAGGTAGGCTTGCCTCCACCTTGTGCCATTGTGAGTGGTTTCTTTATTGCTTCTCTTTTCAAGTTTTATCTAATAATTGCCTACATCTTGGGTGAGACAACCCCAAAATCGTAAGGCTAGTAATGTGTTAATGATCTCTTTATGCTACGATGGTTAAAACTCTCTAGAGGTAGATCTCATTCACACATTATATTTTAGCCTAAGCACTTGGGGTGTAATCTACTTGCAGGCTTTAAGTTATCTCAAGTTTCATCTATTTGCACATGACCTAATCCAACACTTACATGGTTTAAGCTAATTATGGTAGGTTAAGAACTAATTCTTTTGTTTTGCAGTTAACTCATTCTTAAGGTCATTTGCTATCACTCAAGTTTAAAGTATATTTGGGCATGTTAATAGTGTAGGCACACTTTCTAAGTTTCAACAAGTACTTTTCATGCTTAACACTCTCTTTTAATGCATTAACACTCATGGTTAAGTGGTGATTAGTTGAAGTTCTTATTTCTTTCTTTGGCAAGTTGTTCTTGCCCTTGTTCATAGCATTCTTTTCATTACAAGCTTGCACGTGTTATGGTTTAACAAATGGTGATGTAATGACTCTTTAATTCAGCTCTCCTTTACATGCTTTACATGTGTTCATATGCTTAAATTTCATGCTTTATAACACACCATTTTAAGCTCATAAAAGTTTCGGTTTTGGCATAAAATCACCTTTTTAAAGCAACCTAAAGTCATTAAAACACTCTCAAACACATCAGAATACTTAACCCATTGATATATAAACTTAATAGACTTAATAGGACACCTAAAACCACCATCTTTGCCATCTAAAACAGGGTTTGAGGAAGGAAATGAAAGGTGCTAGGCCAGTGACGGTCTCATGGCGCGCGACGTCCTTTTTGGGAGTACTCAGATCTTTAGGGTTGACCTGTGAAGCTAGGGTAGGCCTTGTTGCCTTGCTTCTTGAGCATCCAACAACCATTTGGTAATTGGGGGAGGAAGTTTTTGGTTAAACACTTAATTAGGGTAACTAAAATTTTCATAAATCTTAAACAACCCTTAACTCACTAAAGCAATTGATCATCTTGGTTCAAATTGATATACCTTGTGGTTTAATACTTGTAAGTGCAAATCTTTTCAATCTCATATGCAAGTGATGCTTCTTTTCTTTGTGGAATAATTAATTAAGTGTCCTTGGGTATTGTAGAACACTAGCATTTTAAAGCTTTAAATCTCTTGAAGTTCTCTTGTGGTATATAAGTGTTGTGGTTGCCATTGAAAAGTAGTCCAATAGAGTAAGTGCTATTGGGGCATGCTTGGCTTGATGCGGATGATCTTTATGTTTTGAATATCTTTAGGTACCTACACATTTAAGCACTTGGTTATCTTTGTATCTTGTATATCTTGTATCTCTTGCTCATAGTTGTTGTACTATTCTTTCATTCATTATTGGTTGTAAGTAACTTGTAAATCTTTTGTAATCAAACACCCTTAAACTTTAGTTGACCCCTTTGCCCAATCTATAGGCACTAGTCTTAGTTGACTTAGGGAAGGGATTGCTTGACATAAGTTGAATATTTCATCTCACATTATTGCCTTTGCATCATAGGTTAGTCTTCCCCCCTAACCTTGTAACTAATTAAAACCAACTCCTAGAAACATAACATTAATCATATCTAGCAACTAGGGTCTACCCCCCTTGGCTTCCCTAGGAGTAAGCCTAGATGGAAGAGGTTCAAGTCAAAATAAGAGCGTGGGCTTTGAACCTAAGCATTGTGCCTCCAAGGACACACTAAGTGAGTGGGAATTAGCTCACGTTTTCAAGTGTGTATAAGGATGAAAACATATTTGGCGCCATTGCCAGGGATAAGTCATTTATCCTTTGTCAAAACGACTTAACTTAATTTTTTAAGAACTAAACAATAAAACCTTTAGTCCCTAAAAAATTTTGAAATTGCATTGGTTGATTTTATGTGGTTTCTTTCCAAGTGGCGACTCCATTGAAAATTCTGTGAAATATACTACAAGGAGAAATCTTTGTGGGCTGCTTGAAAGTTTTGGAGAAGAAGCACTCACTGATATCCAATTCTTGTTCCGACTTAATAATTTAACTTTTGTTTTCCTTCTTGTTTTTTCTTTGTTTGATGCCCTTGTCTGTTTGATAAACTTGGTCATTTGGTGACTCCACTTTAAAGTAATTTGGAAAAGTATTCTTCAATAAGGAACTCACGACTTGTTTTGCTTCATCCTTGGACTTTAAAAAGTTTTTAGATGAAGTTAGTCGGTTTCCCTTCTCATGGGGTCCTTAGTAATCTTGGGTCCCAACCCTTTTTTCTTTAGACCTTTGTTTAAATGTCTAGTTAGAAATGAATGGTTATTATGAACCTATTGATTTTTCAGGATTTTTTGGTTATCCTCATGACATATCTAAAGATGTTATTGATAACTTGCATGACTATCATAATTATGGCAATGCTAGTGCTCACATCAAGGCCTTCACACAATGTATTGATGAATGGTGTGACCCACCTATTTATGAGGATGCCTTAATGCAATTGTTTGTCATGAATTTTTGCGAGGAGTATGCTTACAATTGGTTTCATGATTCTGAGGATAATGCATTCAAGACCATACGAGACTTGTTGCATGTCTTTTTGAATAGATTTGGGGATGATCGAGACAAAATTCACAATGAATTGGTTGATGATTTTATGGACAAATGGAAGAGGAAGAATCTTCTAGATGTTAAAACAATGAATTCAGACATAGAGGTTGATACTCCACTAGATCCCATTGAGGAGCTTAAAAAAAAATTCTGAACATGCAGTATGCCCATGCAAAACAGTGTGAGAACATGCAGTATGCCCATACTAAACAGCTTGAGGCCATACAATTGGCCCATACCAGACACTGTGAGGCCATGAATGAAAAATTTATGGCCATGGAAAATAAATTGGAAATCATTGAAGATAACTTTACAGAGACTTATATTGAATATCCGAACCCCCTTGAACTTAAGCTTGATAATGAAAAAGATGAGGAAGTTCATAGGGAAATTACGGATGAATCCATTGTTGAGCTAGTTGCTAATTTTGAGGAGACTAAGGATTTTGATTTTGAAATTTTTGAATATCTAGATAATTCAAGTCCTCACCCTCCTCCCGAGGAACCAATCTCTTTGAAGGAGAACCTTAACAATCTTGAGGAAAACAGTGTAATGGTTCCTTTGACATGTTCATTTTCAACATCTCAACCAAAAGATGAATTAATGCAGAATTATGAGGAAAAGGAAGGCGACTTCAGTTTATCAATGTCATCTCATTATGAGTATTGGTTGGCCTTCCACCATGATGGTCATGAGAAACAAAATGTCAAAATATTACATGGCTTGTCATATCCCAGTGTTTGGTTGGATAGATGAAGCAGCATAGTTCTTGGCTGGTTATTCCTCACAAAAATTTCCAAGTTGATATAACTTAGGAAGGGGTATTATGTGAGTCATCATGGACAAGGATGTTTCATACACTTGTGGATTCATTCCATCCATTTCATGGATGGATGTAACGTATCTCTAACCCTTCTCTTTATTTCAGTTTTGTATTATTTCATTCATTATGTTATTATGTACTTAGATTTATTTCTGTATCGTAATTTCATTTTGTAAAGTTATAGATGTTGTACTTTAGTTATTTCATTATGTAGATATTGTGTATAGCATTTATTTATTTCATTATATATATGTATGCTTATGTTGGATATTGGTGAGCACCTTTTTGTAGATGTTGGATTCTCGCATGCTCTCTGTCCCATGTGAGAAGATCGAACACACGTCCCCATGTGGAGCCAGATGTTGACCACCTATTCAAATAGGAGATAAAATCCATGTGCCATGAAGAGATGCATCAACAGATGCTAATATGTCGAAGACAGTTTGGTTCTACTAGGCAATTTTTGCCTCCAACACATATTTTTGTAAACGGAATTTCCGCACCCCTGCGTGGGTTAATAATGTAATAGGTCTACATAGATCATAGTTAGGTTAGTTGCCTTGGGGTTTCTTCATTAGGGGAGTTCCTTTCACTGAGGGTTTTTTATCCTCAGGTTATTAATTGAGCTTTTTAGCCTTATTAATTTCCCTTGAGTTTTTCCCTCCCACCATGACTTAATTCCTCCAAAGTGGTGAAAGACGTTCTAATAGAGTTATTCTCTTGTAGATATTGTTTAGAAAATATTTAAATTACCATGTATGACATCTTATAAAGTTTCGCGGAATTCTGACAAGTCTAGATAATTTTTTTTAATTAATTAATTTTTAATTAATTAATTTTTAATTAAATTTTCCTAAGTTTGGGAGTTTAATTATTTAATTAATTAATTATTTTTGAGCAAATATTGTAAAAACTAGGTCCTTGGGATTTTGATAGGGGTATTTGTGCTCAAAATAAATGGAAAGAGATCCCCTACACCCTTGGACCAAGTTTCATCTTAGTCGGAAAACTTTTGCTAGGTGTTTGTCCACCAGGAGTGTCGGTCAGTCAAAACAACAATTTTAATTGCTAAATCATGACATAGGAAAAATGCCATTTTTGTAATTTTGAGCAATTGGGGTAAAGTAATGATGAAAAAGTGTGAGAGAGATTTTTCCCAACCTTTCATAACCTTTTCCAACCCTCACATCACCCCCTCACCTAGCCATTAAGCAAAAACGCCACTTTTCCTAGAGTGGTGTGCCTCCCTTCTAGAAAGTCTCCAAAAAGTGAAAAAATAATTAAAAAATTAATGGAAGACTAATTATATCCCTTTGTGTGCCTCCCTATACCCTAAAACTCATCATTTCACTTATCAAATCCTTTCCAACTCATTCCAACTCATTTCCACTTCATCCATCCATGCAAAATCCCTAACTTACCAAAACCCTAAAAGTGACTTTTATTTGATGTGTGACACTTGTAACTCATCCAAGAGGGGTAGCTTTGCCTTCCCAAGTATAAATAGAGCCTCCCCTCACTCATTTCTACACCATATCTTGAGCTATTGTTATGCTACTTGATTTTGCCCTCATCTCTCTCTCTCTCTTGGTTCATTGTGCTTCCTTTCCATTTTGCTCTTGAGAGTGTTGGAGCAACTTGTTGCTACAACACTCTCCTCTTGAGTAATAGAAAGACTTTGGAGGATTTTGAAGAAACAAAGAGTATTCTTGTTTCTTCTTGCTACTATTGAGGTGATCTTGTTCTATTTCCCTCTCTCATTCTTGCTTCAAGTTTTATGGATCTAGAGTAGAAGTTTCAAGCAAAGTATTTTGTTTGGATAGATCTTGTTGTATTATTATCATAGATCTAATGAAGTGTTTAGTTGGGTATTTAAAAGTAGTTTGTTCTACCATCTAGATCTACTCACATTCTATCTATTTTTGTAGCTTCTCTCTCACATTTTGTAGGTTTAGCTCTAGGGTTTTATTGGGCTAGCCTCAAGGAAGAGTCTACTCTTAAAACCCCCTTAAACTCCATTTCTTTTCAGATTTGATTTCTTTACTCATTCCTTCTATATTTCAGTTTGCTAACAATCATAGATAGGTCACAAAAAATCTGCTTTTCACTTAAAATTTTTATGTGAAAAATTTCTGCCCTAAAACATAAAATTTTCCTCACTTTTCTTGTTGTGTGTAGCATTTCCAGCAAGAAATAACTTGCTAGTTTTTGCWAGTTYTCATCAGTTTAAGGGGTTTTGCTGCCCACTTTTGGTCACACAACACTCCCAAAGGTCTCTCCTTTGGGTTGGTAAAATATCTCACCCTTCTCCTTCATTTTTCTAGCATTTATAAAGTCTTATTCTTGCTTCCAAACCCTCTTTGTCACAACAAAGGTAGACTTGCCTCCACCTTGTGCCATTGTGAGTGGTTTCTTTCTTTCTTCTCTTTTCAAGTTTTATCTAATAATTGCCTACACCTTGGGTGAGACATCCCCAAAATCGTAAGGCTAGTAATGTGTTAATGATCTCTTTATGGTATGATGGTTAAAACTCTCTAGAGGTAGATCTCATTCACACATTATATTTTAGCCTAAACCCTTGGGGCATAATCTACTTTCATGCTTTAAGTTATCTCAAGTTTCATCTATTTGCACATGCCCTAATCCAACACTTACATGGTTTAAGTTAATGATGGTAGGTTAAGAAGTAATTCTTTTGTTTTGCAATTAACTCATTCTTAAGGCCATTTGTCATCACTCAAGTTTAAAGTATATTTGGGCATGTTAATAGTGTAAGCACACTTTCTAAGTTTCAACAAGTACTTTTCATGCTTAACACTCTCTTTTAATGCATCAACACTCATGGTTAAGTGGTGATTAGTTGAAGCTCTTATTTCTTTCTTTGGCAAGTTGTTCTTGCCCTTGTTCATAGCATTCTTTTCATTACAAGCTTGCACGTGTTATGGTTTAACAAATGGTGATGGAATGTCTCCTTAATTAAGCTCCCCTTTGCATGCTTTACATGTGTTCATATGCTTAAATTTCATGCTTTATAACAGAGCATTTTACACTCATAAAAGTTTCAGTTTTGGCATAAAATCACCTTTTTAAGGCAACCTAAAGTCACTAAAACACTCTCAAACACATCATAATACTTAACCCATTGATATATAAACTTAATAGACTTAATAAGACACCTAAAACCACCATCTTAACTATCTAAAACAGGGTTTGAGGAATGCAACGGAAGGTGCTAGGCCGAGGATGGTCTCACGACGCGCGACGTCCTTTCCGGGAGTACTAGGATCTTTAGGGTTGACTTGGAAAGCTAGGGTAGGCCTTGTTGCCTCCCTTCTTGAGCATTCAATGACCATTTGGTAATTGGGGGAAAAGGTTTTTGGTTAAACACTTAATTAGGGTAACTAAAATTTTCACAAATCTTAAACAAGCCTTAACTCACTAAAGTAATTGATCATCTTGGTTCAAATTGATATATCTTGTGGTTTAATACTTGTAAGTGCAAATCTTTTCAATCTTATATGCAAGTGATGCTTCTTTGCTTTGTGGATTAATTAATTAAGTGTCCTTGGGTTTTGTAGAACACTTGCATTTTAAAGCTTTAAATCTCTTGAAGTGCTCTTGTGGTATATAAGTGTTGTGGTTGCCAATGAAAAGCAGTCCAATAGAGTAATTTCTATTGGGGCATGCTTGGCTTGATGTGGATGATCTTTATGTTTTGAATATCTTTAAGTACCTACACATTTAAGCACTTGGTTATCTTTGTATCTTGTATATCTTGTATCTTCTGTTCATAGTTGTTGTACTATTATTTCATTCATTATTGGTTGTAAGTAAATTGTAAATATTTTGTAATCAAACACCCTTAAACTTTAGTTGACCCCTTTTCCCAATCTATAGTCACTAGTCTTAGTTGACTTAGGGAAGGCCTTGCTTGACATAAGTTGAATCTTTCATATCGCATTATTGTCTTTGCATCATAGGTTAGTCTTCCCCCCTAACCTTGTAACTAGTTAAAACCAACTCCTAGAAACATAACACTAATCATATCTAGCAACTAGGGTCTACCCCCCTTGGCTTCCCTAGGAGTAAGCCTAGACGAAAGAGGTTCAATTCAAAGTGGCAGCGTGGGATTTGAACCTAGGCATTGTGCCTTCAAGGACACACTAAGTGAGGAGGACTTAGCTCACGTTTGCAAGTGTGTATAAGGACGACAACACTCCCCAATGTCTTAAAAAGGTGTCATATAAAACATCAATATCAACAATTGAATTAGGTGGAAAGCTCATGAACCATTTTCTTGCTTTACCATCCAAAATCTGCACAAAAAGTCTAATCCAAACATTTGAATGCTCTACATTAAAATTGTCTGCAAAACTATATAAAGAATTTCAATGCTCTTCAGCAGTAACTCCTCCTTCTCCACTGAATCTTGGAAAATATTTCATATAATCATTTGGTGGAAAGGCATACAGAACTTGTGGAAGATTTAATGGTGCATATATGGCTGCAACAATTGCATCCATTCTATTTACAACCATATTTTCTATTTTTCGTGTTTGAGATTTAGGAGTAAGAAAAATTGGTGATGTAGAAAGAGAAACTATCCCTTGTGTGAAGAAACTTAGTTGTGCTTATAGTATTTCTTGATCTTAAGAAAACAAAGGTTTCTTTTCTTTACTAGAGTAGGATGATGGTCCCAGAAAAAAAGGGTTTTCAAAAGATGAATAATGTGGTTTATTTTCTTAAGAAGAGAAATACTGAGATGATGAAGAGAGTGTTTCTAGTTCACTTCAAATATCTTTTCTCTAATCTCTCAAACCTTCTGCTACAAAAAAAGTATTTGCTTGTTCCTCTTCAATGAGCTCATCAAACAACTTTCATTGATTTAGAGTTAGTTCTAAGATAGTTGAAGGAAAGGAAACTGTAACAGGCTCAATGACAGGATTGATTACACTTTTCAGGAATTACTTCTTCATCTGATTGGAGTTTGATAATTTCAGAAGACTTTCCTTGAGATTTGATTGAAGATAATTTTCCCTTTGAGAGAGACGACTGTTTAGGAATAATTTTAGGTTTTCTTAAAAAAAATTTAGGGTCTGGTACTACTGCAATAGGCTCTGGGTATGGGTTTTTCTTGGTAATTGGTTTCTTTGTAGATGATGAGGAAGTTGGAGGAGTTTTAGTTCCTTTGCCTTCTCTTTTGTGAGCCAGAATTACCATAGAGGAGTCTCCAGGTGAAAAATCACAGTCTCATGTAATTTTCCAAAATCTTGTTCACCATCAAGATTTGAATCTAATATTGTCATTCTCCCAAGGAAATTATATTCGTTCCTTTGTCCCCGGAAACAACGCCAAAGGATGTTAGTCCCTAAAGTTGCACTTGACTGTGAGAGGGCAAGCTAGGGCATCATCAATGTTATTGCAATATCATTTTAAGGGTTTTATGAATTGTTTTTTTAAGGATGGTTGAAAGTTGGTTCAAGGTTTCAAGGTAAACATGAGGTTCAAAATAAAGCCAAGATATATCCCACTAATTTGGTAAACGATAGCCACATAAATAGATTAGACAAATCAGGAAAATAAAGAGAGGAAATATGGAAGTATTCAATTAGTCAATCCCATATGGATTTCTTATTTCAAAATGTAATTTAGAAACAAAAACACGTGCTTAAAAAAAAAATCCTGATAATAAACAATAATGAAAAAATCTTCACTGTATTAATTAAAACCAAGAAATCAATGCATTGCAATTGAAAAATGATCTCAAGCAAGAAAATAAATAGAACATGAAATGAGGGAAAATCTGACCATAAACATGTCTTTTCCATTAAGTATCAATGTGGAATAAAACTATCTTACAAAGAGTTCAAAACAGGTCCCTGAAAGCCCAACCTTTTCGACCCTAATATAGTCTTTCATCTGTCTATTTAAACTATACAAAATATGACAACAGATCCCATTTTCTAGTGTTCTGTTAGTAATAGGATCTGGTCAATTCCTATCTTCTAGGAAGATAAGCTCAAACGAGCACTTACATTGCCAATATAGTAAAAAACTCAACATGTTAACCCAAAATACTTTTACAACAACTTATCAAATTCCACAAAATTTGGACTTAATCTTGACTGAGTTATACATTCAAACTATCAAAAAATATTAGGTCAAAATCAAATCGATCATCTTTTACTCCTTGAGTAAATAACATCAAAACTTTGCATGAAGGGAATTCATAAGGCTATCATGATATAATGATTGCACTGGTTTTGGTAGTCCTCTGCTTTAGCTTGATTGTGAGCACAATATTGTTCCAATACAATTTGAAATTAGATTCTCACAGCTCCTTGAGCAATGCATTTTGTTCCTTTATCTTTTTCTTGAAACCTTTTATCTTCTCTTACTGTCTAGCGTTCCATTGCTCCACTTGAGATTTTTCTTTCTTTAACCGCTTCACCATTTTCTACAGCTCCTTAATCTTGTCTTTATCACTTCTAAATTTAACTTTAAACTCTGGGAATTCTTCTACAGGTGCAGGTTTGTTCAGGTCTATAGCAGCCTGAGGTTTTCTCAGTATGATCTAGTATCTAGAGGATAATTCAAAGCTATGTATTTCATCATCAGTACTATTTGAGTCCCTGGTCTCTAGAAGATTTGGAATCTGATTTGAATCTACAGAAGGATAATCTTTGTCATCAGAAACCCCACTTGTACCTTTAAACACAGCTTCAACTTTTGATGATCTAGTGGTTTCTCTTGTCATAGGTCTTGTA
Source organism: Picea glauca (assembly GCA_000966675.3). Lineage (NCBI taxonomy): Eukaryota > Viridiplantae > Streptophyta > Pinopsida > Pinales > Pinaceae > Picea > Picea glauca. The sequence continues at coordinate 52,349 of JZKD02S2172750.1, forward strand.
GAGTACTGAGCAACTTGTTTTCCTTTTCCTTGTGTCTTTTCGGAGTTCTTAGTTTCTTTCTCATTCCTATGAAAAGAAGGTATCTCTGCCTATTCCTTGATGCTTGTTTTAGAATCGTCATAATTATCCTCTATGACTATAAGGTTCTCTTTTTTAATGGATGGATCAAACATAGCCTTATATTTTAATCTAAATTTATTGACAACCCTAATGGAGTTTCTCCTAGGGTATTTAGGCACATGTGTAGGCTTCTTCCTCTATTTTTTTTGCCTTGGCACTTTTATCAATTGTCAATATTTGTTTCTGCTTGAGTGGGGAATGAATTGGGTTCACATTATAATCTTCATCCACATCTACTTCCATATTTATCTTTGGATCAAGAAATATATCAATATCTGCATCTGGTTTTGATTTCTTACCTCTACTAGTAGTAGCTTCTTCTGACCTTTACCTACAGTAGCATCCCCGATGACTTATTGAGTTCGCATCTTCCTTTTTCTAGCCCTTGTTACCCTAGTTGCAGATGTTTCTTCTTTAATTGGGGACTCATTGAATGTACCAATCTATTTCTATTTAGCTGATTTCTTCCCTTTAGCCTTCTTAGATTTTCTTGACTGTGGATCATTACCTAAAGATTGGATTAGCTAATCCTAGGGTCTCTGGACTTCATTCAAAGAGGAGATGACCAATGTCTTTATTAAAACTTGGTGAAAAGACTACCTTTGGTTGTAGCAGGATGAGACTGCACCCTTTTGGACATTTTAGATAAACTCTTCAATAGGAAATATGGTAAATTGAGAGGATAATCTCCATTAATGTGCATTAACAGTATGATATGGTAAATTTAAACCAATTAAAACCTACCCTCACATGTAATATACCCGTGGATGATTATCAAAGAAGTATTTCATTCCTTTTTGGTCCTGCTATGTGGTATTCCCCTTCTCCAGTTAGGTTTTTTTTTTTGGTATCAAGAATTGATTCATGAACTCCATAACCACATTCTCTTTCTTCCACTACCTTTCTCCACCAATTGGTAATTTGTAGGCTCTTGCAATTAAGTGTTCAGTCACCATCATCAATAATTTCCCAATTACAACTTCAAAACCATCAAAATTTTGTGCGAAGATCATTTAGACCTATTGATCGTGTCCCTGGAAGGTTGTGAAAAACTCAAACCAACCTACATCTTTAAACCTTTGCACCATTTGTGAGTATGCTTCAAGTAATTATGTGCCCTCAGGTTCCAATCTAATGATCTGTCCACCTTTCTTCGATGCCATGTTGTTGGTATAGTTCCGTAAACAGCGCTGCACGGTTTGGAACTGAGAATTTTGAAACCTGTGACTGTTAGAAACCAAAAATCCCTTTTGTTTCCAATTCAATCTCTACACACAATATCTGATACATTAGAATAGAAGGTGATAGTTTATTTTAATAATATCAAGACGTGTTTGATTTGATGAAGGTTAGGCTAGTACAACTCGATCCCTTGCATATGATGGTTAAAATTGCAACATCAACTCGAGAAAAGATCGTGGAGAGGCATGCAGATCCTCTAATCATGAATTGGGAAATTATGATGTGATTAGGGTTAGATGACGCATGTCAAAACATGATTATCCTTAGCACTGCAGGAATAGTGCTATTCCTGTAGTGCCATTCATAATTTGGAAAAAAATTGAAAATTCAAAAATGAAATAGACAAGTGATGTGACAAGATCCATCAAATCAAATCCTAAACCTTCAAAAACTTAAGAAAATCATTTTAAAGTGCAAAAATGCAAAACATGACAAATCAAACCAAGGGGTAAAAGTCAAAATTTAAGCAACAAAGTATATAAGTAGGGAGGATTTAGGATTAGGGATTCTCACTTAATCAAGAACAAAGTTAGAGACTAACACTTGACACGTGGAACATTCGACGTGTGACATGTCATCACCGAGCACCAATTATCAGACTGTTCCAGACGAGACTTAAGCTTTGAGAACTCCCGGTGTCGCAGATTATGAAGTGATTAGCTAAATTAATACTGGAGATTTCAAGGGGATTAATTAGGTTAACCTAGGGGTTATGACCCCTAACCTTTTCCATAAGGTCTACAGCTAAGATCTCTCATGGGTAGATCTAACAATTATTTTTTAAAGGTCCCAACGCAGGGTTTTGGGCTTGACTAAGCCCCACACATGACTCATGGTTGAATTATCCTTCGCCACATAACATCGTTGACTGCGTTGTCTGCCTATGTGGATTCCATGTCGCGTGTGACCTCACCTTCATGTTCACGCCTATACATAATAAAGGGATTTGGAACCCCATGTGGGAACCCTGCCCACCAGGAACTGGGCCATCGGCCCGTGGCAAACACTTTGAGGTTGGGAAAATTTATGGGGGTCTAGGATCCGATTGACCCCGCTTGACCAAGATCAACAATGGAGTTTTGGTCATCCCTAGATCCGACGGTTCAGGTTTTAAAGCGCTTATCCATAGGCTTAAGCCTAATAGGGACTTATTCTTTTCTCTCTCCACAAACCAAATACTGACACTTTCCACTCCTTAGACACGTTGGTGGTCCTACTGGAATGACACATCACTTTCTCTCACACTTATGCATGAAATAGAGGGTTGGAACCCTGCATGGGAACCCTTCCCACTAGGTATCGACATGTCAGGAACATCCAAACAACTTTAGACTTGGAAACCTTCCGAGGCTTAGTACTTCAGTACCCCGATGTCAATCTCCCTCCTGAGCTTACTATAATATTGTCTATTGAGATCTTTTGGCTTACCAGATCCGACAACTGTTGTTTCTCTCATGCTCACACATGTGTTTAAATAGGTTTAGTTGATAGTTGAATCTTGGAAATTTTGTATTCTAGCGCTACGTTGGTCTACAGGATGAATTTCTCAATTTCCTTGAGCTCTTTTAACACATTAACTAGCGAGACATAAGCCTGCTACTAGACACTCAAATGAGGATCCAAAGTCCTGCGACCTTTCCAATTTATTAGAAGGGAAAATATATGGTTATAGGCCTTCGCTTTCCTATCATACACAATATTACCAATAGATAAACTTTTCTTGTGAACAAATATGGGTAATTACCCTACTTTATGTGCGTGTGTATGTGTGTTCCTATATAAACAATTGGAAATGTATATAGAACATGTAATTTACAGTTTCTAGGTATTACAACTACAACATTGCAGTGCTAGACAAGTCTAACTTGCAAAATGCTGAGGATAATTACAGTTGTAAAAACCCATGGTGAAATTACTTGATTACAACACTTGAACAATTTTAATAGAAATTTTACTGAAGCAAGTTAAGAATAACAATTATTCATTACAAGAACTCATAATAATTGCATAGTAATACCCAACATAGGATTTCATACATTCTCATTCAATAGTAAATTAAAAAAGAACATAGTGGACACTTATCTGGTACAAATGAGCCACCAACTGCATGCAAACCTCTAACTTTTCTCCCAAACTTAGACTATTTTTCCCACAAACTGACATCAGGTCACCCTCGAGTTGGGGCTTAAAATCCACTTGGGCAAGGAAATCCTATCCCAGAAGGTCTCTCAGTAGCAACAATATTTCAATTCAAGTGCCAAGTTCAACAACTAGTCTACAATCTCGAATTTCCCTGCATGCTTGTCCCACCTAGAAAGTGTGCCCCATATGGCTGCCCCACTTCCTTACCAGGCTTCAACAATAAGTTGTACAGGAAGATTCAAAGTTCTGTAACTACAACTTGACACCTATGGGAATCAAATTCCTTGCAATTATCTCACCTAGAGAGAATGTACATGGGCCTGAGAACTCTCCTCTTCATATTAACTCCCAACAAATCCCCCTTAAGAGTTCTTCAGTGAAATGGAAAATCTAGCAGCATCACTTACAACAACAATAATATGGTACCAAACATGGTGAGCATAATAGTCCCCTCCAATGGATGGATCCCATGAGAAAAATTAAATAAGGTTTGCTATTTTGTTTGCATGCTTATGGAGTGCCACTTGTCACCCCTTGAACTCTCCCTTGCACCCACTTGGTGATTTTTTCCCTCCACCTTGGGAACTTAGGATAAAATCATGCTTATGGATTTGGCTTTGTTGGAAATATTTTATTAATATTTCCTTAGTTTAGCTCTCTTCCTAAAACTTTAGCCCCCTTTTCCCATCTAGTGGAGGTTAGCCCCCCAACTCTTCTTGTCAGGATGGTCTGCATGCAATTGTGTTTTTCCATTAATTTCAAAATGAAAATACATGATATAGAATAGGCTCACTAGCCAAAAGAAGTTCATGGCTCACCATCCTATGTGCATATTTGTAATTACATTTCAATTTGGGTTCGACCTAAGGGTGTTACACATGTTATGCGATTTGGTGCACATCTTCAAGGGAATCAATCAAATTGGAATGATCGTAGAAGAGAATTGACATAAATGATCACGCAACTAGGGTGCTCCACATTATTCTTCACAATTAATGCAATGGACACAAAATGGCCAGATTTGCATGTTGTAATGGGAACCTCTCCACCTTCAAATCCACTACTATGTCAACAATGGTAGACCTGTATTGTCATTCAATGATCCCACACTATTGCTCTCTACGTGCATAAAAGGTTTGAAATATTATATTAAGAGATGCTGCAAAAATACTTCCATACACAGGACTTTTGGTATAGGTATATCACATTATACTCTTATCCCCATTCTTTCTATAAAAAACATACAACTTAAACATCTCTCTAACATTCTATTAATGGCTTTCATGCAAGTATGAATGTCAACATCGAGGCTCAACACATATTCATGGTTTCTTATGGTTACAAGGTTCTCCAGACATGGAAAATTTGGATTGGAAAGACCCCATACAAATAAATTATGCTAAGTATTTTTTTGAAAAATATGTAACAACTTGGAATCCCCGAAATGACCATAATACAAATGTACACATGCATCGATCCATTGAGGATAACCCTTGTTTAAAAAATACAACAGAGCTCCTTGCTTCACACCCATTCAAGGACAACAAAGAGCTCTTAAACTGGGTGCAACGCAATAAAAAATGCACAGAGATGACATGTCTTTGTATAAAAGCCTCTAAGCTCCAATGCAGGTATAATTTCCCATGGACCTTACATACAGATTCTTTGCTCTTCCTTGATGCTTCTGGTAAAAACAATATGAAGCTTCTAGGAATGATGATCATCTAAACATCCATAACCATGGTATACTCACAGTATGGAAAGAAAATAAGGATTGTCAACCTATCCTCTCATGTCACATAGTTATGAAATATATTTCCAAATATGCTTCTAAAGCAGAGGGAAGGTCAGAGAGCTATCATCATATGTTGACAAGAATCACAGATACATTGAATCCAACAGAACCTGCTTCATTATCCTATAGGTGGTTTCACACAGAAGCTATTGCCGACCAAGATATAGGTGCCCAAGAAACCTTCCATATGTTGCAATAGCTCCCCCTTGTCACATATAATCGTCTTTTCATCACACTAAATGTTGGCTGCCACATCTTTCGTCGAGTCTCCTATCATACATATGTTTTTTTTATTTGGATCTAGCATCATTGATTCCTATGTAAATATCCCTCCTTGCCTTCATCCCCTCTCTCTCATTGAAACTGCAAAATATTGGTCATATAGTCGCCATTGAAAAAATAGCCCTTGGTGATGAAGGCACTCCCCAATAATTGTCCTTGTTTGGCCACAGTTTACGATCATTCCGACACCAAATTCCAAGCCCTTTGAAGAATTATGTTGGAGTGAGTTGCTACTATAAAAACCATTTTCTAACTTTGTAATTGACACAGGGCTCTCAAGAGACACGATCATACAAAATTGGGAGAACATAAAAAGAACCTACCATGCATGGCATGTAGACGGTTGCCCTGAAAATGTTGAAGAAACAACACTAGATGAAGTTGAAGAAAATGATACACATATGCATCTCGACATAGAGATAAATGAGTGGAAATTATTATCAAGATTGATCCCTGCTAATACATTGTCACACAAACAGTATTAGGCATTCGAGATAGTATTACAACATTCATAAGAAAAAAACCCAGCACCCCTAATGATGATCATCCAAGGAACCATTGTCACTGGAAAATATTACATGATCAATTGCATTAAAGCTTTGTTGAATGCACACTCTCCCTATGGACATAGTCCAATACTAATTGTTTCTCCCATTGGAGTTGTAGCTTTCAACATACAAGAAACCACTATACATTCAACACTTAAGATTCCAATAAAAAATTTCCAACCTTTGCAAACACAAACATTGACAGTGTTCCAAGAAGTGATGAAACATATCCGTTATGTTCTCATTGATGAAACAAGGTTCATAAGGCCTAAACTATTTGTGCATATTGAAATCCGTCTACGTGAAGCCTTTCCAAAAACCAACAATTTTTCATTCAGTCATTACTCTATAATTCTTGTTGGTGATCTAGGACAACTCCCTCCTATTATGGAAAAACCTTTGTATACAGGTGCAACACTAGGAAGGTCTTTGTGGAACTCCTTCACCATTGTTGTAACCTTGCAAAGAAGCTTCTGCCAACAAGACCAGAATGTACAACAAATCCAATTCTGTTTCCTATTGAAAAACATAAGAAATGCAACTCCGCTACATGAAGATTGGGAGATCCTTCGGTCCCAGACAAATACGTCATTGTATGCAACATAATGCAAATCCTTCGATGTGGCTATACACTTATTTGCAACAAACACTTTGGTCTACCAAAATAATAAAAAAATGGTACAATCATTGAACATGCCAATTTCATGTTGCATCGCAAAACATCTTGGCTCTTCTATCTCTAAGGAAGATGATGACCACCAAATAGAAAAAAAAAAATTGTTATGCATTGTCCAGCGAGTTATGTTGACCTGCAATTTATGGATCCAAACAGGACTGGTTAATGGACCACTAGGTTTGGTCACTCAAATTTCCTACACAAAAGGAGTCAACCCTCCAAGCTTGCCAACATATGTCATTGTGGAGTTTGATACATATACTAGTCCACCATGGGACGATATCAACCCAAAAAAATATCAATCCCACCCACAAAATGTGGAAACAAGAAACAAATCCCACTCAAAATGGAATGGGCATTGACTATACATAAATCCCAAGGCTTAACACTCTTGAAGGAAACCATAGACATTGTAAAGGTTGAACGATAAGGCTTAACCTTCACAACAATATCATGCACCAAATCATTAGCAAGTTTGCATATCTCACCCTTCTTCTCTTTTGACCGTTATGCAAAAATGCAAGATAGTGCATTTGTTGCACTGAAAAAAGAAGAAGAAGCATGCTTAGATGTTTTGTCGGTATAACCCATTTATACTCTTCTCAAATCAATGAATCTACTCCATAACTATGTGATGTGTACTATATCTCTTTTTCCTTCATATATCATGGATTCCTATTGTTTCTTACAATGTCTTCTCAGATAGTGCACTTGTTCCACTGAGAATGCAAGCAAAAACACACTTATATGATTTGTCAGTATAACCCATTTTGACTCTTCTTGATGAATGAATGTACTCCATAACTATGTTATATCTACATCTCTTTGTCCTTCATATGTCATGGATTATTCTTGTTTCTTAATATATTTACAATACATTTTTATTTATTGCTTCATAATTTACAACACAATTTGCCTACATAATACTAATTTTCACCTCCTTTCATTACCAGATGGGCCAATAACAACCTTTGGTACACTTCTTTACCACTTCCATGACACTTTAGTTGGATCGCACTTGATTGTTTTTTAACTTCATAGACTTCTTTTATATTGATTGAAGATTTCCTCGGATGGAGTGTCCTCTCGACAGCATAGAGAAACCATGGGTGTGTGTAGACTTGCACCCACTATGAGGAAATAGGTGGACACCATTTCGTACTCCTCCCACGCCCCTTCTGAAAATGCTGGCCATCTCTCATCTCTGCAAGTGGATGTATGCCAAGAGTTAATGCAGAGGGAAGATTCAAGCTACGATGATCTAGGTAACAATGTTTCCATTACTCCTCTTAATTCTCTCAGCGCAAATGAGGATCACCTCCAACACAATTGTCATTTCACAACAAACACACAATGAACTTAGGCCATCACGATTTGAATGAGATGATCATTGCGGAGGAAGGGGAGTTGAATGCAGGGCTATATCCCCCTCTTTGATTATGATTCTAGATTTAGCTCAGTACTTGCACCTCAACTCAACACATGGGATAAGGATGAGGAAGGCCACTCAAGTTGAGGCTATGATTATAGGTCTAGGAGGGACACGACCAACTCGAGCTCTCATCTATTTGTCTCTGATGTAAAGTATGAATAGGTTTGGAAAGGATAGTTTTGATCCAACCTAGATGCTCCTTGCTGGAAAGTATTGGGTTTTGCATTTATCTCTCTGTGCGCTCTGTCTCGCCTTCTCCCTCTGTTTTCTTTCGATATCATGGCACCCTGAGGAAGAAGGCTTGGTCATCCAGCTGCTACCCATTCCCGAGCTGCCAAAATTGCTAAAGTTGCACCTGATTTCTACTCTGCATCTATCCCTATTGAAGCTAATGCAACCATGCACGCCCTGGAGGGGGAAGCTCATCTTGTCCGTAATTTCAAGGAGGCTAATGAGCTGGAGGAAGAAGTTGGAGACACAATTCCATACGTGGGTTGTACCAGATCCAAAAACTCCATCTTCTTTCGAATGATTGAACTTTATTGGCACACTAAGACTTTGGTAGCTTTGGGGTTGATGAGTAAAGATGAGGACTTTAGGCAGCTCAAGAGCCATTTGGAAGATTTAGAGATTCAAAACGTCTATATTACAGAGATCCTTCCATGGATGGAGAATCGGCTTGGAGGGACTTTCACTCCCTAGAAATGCACTACTTTGGTCCATAATATTCAAATGTTGTCGTCCAAAGGAATGTCTATGTTACTTCTCAACAATAGATGTTTTAGTTTCAGTTTCTCTTTTTGTCTCTGTTATATAGATTGTTATAAACTAACAACAATTGGACAATTGTATGAACATGTTTACACAATTATTTTCCGAGCTTTAAAACATATGAACAACTTATTGACCTGACTTCGGTTTTTTTTGGTTTCCCATAAACTACCATGATCTCCTCTAGGTAGATCTAAGATCTAATATGCTCTATTTATATATTATGTTTATAGTTAATACAAAAACTACTTACTAACCAAAAAAAAAAAATTGATTAAACATGAAAAACATATAAAATAAGGTTAAGGTTACTATTACAATTTTCCTCTCTCTATATATATATATATTTTTATGTTGATCTGTTTTCTTCAGTCTTGCGAAAGATACTCACATTAGCTTTAATGGTCTATTTCAGCGGAGCATCATAAACTACCATGATCTCCTCTAGGTAGATCTAAGATCTAATATGCTCTATTTGTATATTATGTTTATAGTTAATACAAGAACTACTTACTAACCAAAAAAAATAAAAATTGATTAAACATGAAAAACATATAAAATAAGGTTAAGGTTACTATTACAATTTTCATATATATATATATATATATATATATTTATATTTATATTTATGTTTATGTTGATCTGTTTTCTTCAGTCTTGCGAAAGATACTCACATCAGCTTTAATGGTCTATTTCAGCGGAGCATCGAATACAGGTAATATAAAAACATCACAAGTCAATGAAAAGTACTAATTCTATGTGATAAAACTAAATTCAAAAGTTTGATTCGGCTAACCGATCTGTCTTTATTTCCATGGTCTTTCTACTTGTCTAGGCGATATATCAATATCCTATATTTTCCGCGAGAAGACTGATAATATCCTCTTTGCTTTCCAATGTAAACAATTTAAGGAGCAAACGGAAAACATACATGCACCTACAGAAGTACAGATTTCCCAATTTGAATTTGTTCCTGTCGCTTGGAAATCTATATACGGGGAATTATAGCGACCGAATTTTCTGCGTTTGCGTTTGTTGTCCACTCAGAGACTGCAGCGGCCATGGCTTTGTATGAACTGCCCCCTTCTTCCAACGCACTCACGGCCTTCACTTTCAATTCTCTCATTCTCGCCCTTACTCTCCTGCCGTCTCCTCCTTCCATCAACTCCCTAACTGCTCTCTCCACTTCTTCTCTCCCTACAAATCCATCGCTTTCCATCTTCGCTGCTATCCCCACCTTCAACTTATTAACCAGTAAAATCCTGTTCATCCTTTGTTCGGCGAAAAGAGGCCAACAGATTATGGGCATTCCATGTGAGATGCTCTCTAGCGTAGAATTCCAACCGCAGTGAGAAATAAAACCACCAGTGGATGGGTGAGAGAGAACAGGAATCTGAGGCGCCCAGGAAGCAACAACAAGTCCTCGATCCCTGGTTCGATTCTCGAATCCCTCAGGTAAGACTTGGGAAAGTTCCGTTTCCTCGATGGAGAGAAAGCTGCTCGACAGACTACGCAGCACCCACAGGAAGCGATGTCCGCTTGCTTCCAGTCCCACCGCGAGTTCAGTCACCTGCGCGCTCGGCAGAGATGCTCCGCTTCCAAAGGAAACGAACAGAACCGACGAAGGCGGTTGGTTGTCTAACCACTTGAGGCAATCCGCCCGTCCGTCTTCGACATGTTTATCGTTGTATTCAAGAGGCGACGAGGATATGACCGGCCCAACTGGATAAAAGCGGGGAACTCGATCAGCCTCAGTCGTATTAGATATCTTTCCTTCCACAAGAGCTTTAATCGTTTCAGGCTCCAGCTCCTCGAAGGTGTTTATCAAAATCCCCCTCACTTTCCACAGGCACGAGCAGTGTTGCACGGCCAAGTAAAAGGCTTCATCAGACCTGTCCTGAACCGGAGGCGGAAGATCCGTGCCAGCGATCGGTGGAAGTCCCGGTATCTCTATGGGAAACTCGGCGTCCTTGAACGAAATTGGAATCTCTGAGACGAGCTTGGGGAAAGATAACATGAAAGAAAGAAGAGAAGCAGTCGAAGTGAAGAATACGTATGTGGGTATACCAAGCTCGGCGGCCACATCGAACATAGTGGAGCAGGAAAAATCAGTGATAAAAGCAGAGATGGGCGGGGCAGAGTCAAGGAGGGATCTGAGAGCACTTACAACTGAATCTTTCGATTTCTCCAGAAGCTTAGATATGTGAGTTTCGATCTTCATATGTTCGGCGCCATCTATCTCCACTTCTGGCAACTGAACGAAGGTGATGTCGAGACCCGAGGAGGCGATGCGCTCCGAGTAAGATGCCATGAGACGAGGGGAGAACATCCATTTGCAGGAAATGAAGCTGACCGAGAGTCCATGGTGGTCCGAAAGGCGGATGGCAAGCTCAGCGAAGGGGATGAGATGGCCCAACCCCGCGCTGGGAAAGATCGCGACACGAGGCTTTGGGCTTCCCATGGCAGTTTAGACACGGCACTGAGCAACAGGGTAATAACGTCCTCGACCACCGAGCAGTTGTGAACATTCCCTTCCCTTCATACAACTTAATAATAGAATCTTGCAATATCGTGTACTTCACCCCAACCACGCATGGCAATCATAAACGGGCCGTTTGTAACCAACCATTCATGTCTGAGTCTGCAGGATATAAGGATATATATAATTGGTTGGATTACGAAAATGGTTTTTTTAACGAAAATAAATTAACACATTAATTTTTGTTGTTCAAAATCCATTTTTCATTTTTGAATGTAGAAATGGATTTTTGAATGTTGAAAAACTTTAAGGGTATTAGGATTCTACAAAAATAATCACTTAAATTTACCAATTCAACAATTTTTTACAGGATTTCAGTCAAGAAAAAATCTTCATTTCTTAGAATCTTTAGCCCCAAATCTTTAGCCTTAAACATATATAATTGGTTGGAAATCAAATAGTTTTTTAATTAGATATAATGATAAAAGTTATATGAAAAAATATCTATATTAAAATAAATATTATAAAAAAATTAAGAGTATTTATATATGATATCTAATATCTCCATTTCCAACCAAATAACAACTTTTGATTTTGATCATAAATTTTTAGCCTAACTCTAAAATTTTCAATGCATAGGAGCACCATTGAAGAGAATTCTGATAATCAAAGGAATTTGCACTTTGACAAAAGTGAAGTTGACATTTTCTTAAAGGATTTAAATAATAAATTAAACCTTTTAACTGATAAGGACAACATTGAAGAACTCTATCATAATTTTACAACTACCCTTTCAACTTCTATTAACAAATTGTCTTTCGTGGTGTCCTATAAAAATAATAAACTACCCTTTCCACTTCTATTAACAAGTTGTCTTTCGTTGTGTCCTATAAATAGAACGACCAACCCTTGGTATAATAAAGAATGTAAAATTGCTAGGAAATCCATTAGGGATGCTTCTAACGAGTCCTTAAAACTCGATAAGATCAATACGTACAAAGCCCTAAATAAAAGGAAAAAAAAAGATATTATATCAATAAAACACAAGAGCAACTTTCACAACTATACAAATAATAGGATTCCCTTAAGGACTTGGAATTCCTACCTTAAAAGTCTTTATGAGCTCCATAATTCCATGAACACCATTCCTATTGTCCCTACAAGGGAATAAGTTTTTTCTTTAGATGACATAGAGTTCGGGGTTAAGCGGCTCGCAAATGGGAAAGCTAAGGACATTGAAGGCTACCAAGATGAAACTTTTAAAATCGGAGGGCCAATCCTTATCCCTCACATACACAGGCTCTTCAATTTAGTAGTCAAGCTGGGCTTCCCTAAACCCTGGACGCAAAGCCTCATTGTTCCTATTTTAAAAAATGGGGATATAAACATTCCCTCTAATTATAGGACCATTATGATTAGTCCAATTTTAGCCAAGCTTTATGGAATTATTTTGGAAAAGAAGATTAGCCTTTGGCTACAAAGTCACAGTAAAAGAGCTAAATGCCAGGTCGGGTTTAGGAGATATCATTCAACTGTGGACCATCTTGTTACCTTTAGGATCATTACAGAGGAGTTCTGCAATACTAAAACCAAACTTTTTTGTTGTTTTGTTGACTTTAGAAAAGCCTTTGAGATGGTTCCTAGGAAAAACCTTTGGAATAGGTTGGAAGAGATAAAAGTGCCTCTCGAGTTAAGGGCTGCTGCAATAAGGATGTATGAGAATGTTATTGCTAAGTTTAAAAACACTAAGGGCTGGTCAAAAGAGATTAACTGCAATATCGGAGTCAAACAAGGTTGCCCCTTGTCCCCTACGCTTTTTGGCATATACATTGACAAGTTAGAAGAATGCTTGGAAAAAACAGGTTGTGTCGGCCTTAAATTTTGATTTGACGTTTTTTTTAATAGTATCTTTATTCTGCAAAATGGTTTCTTCCATGATTCCCCAATAGTTTAGCCAGGACCGGGTGTCTTTATGCCATCCTCACTTGAGTCGATGGTGGTTATGACTTGATTTGGAAGCAATTTTAGGTAGCCTCTTATTTTCCATGTTGTTTAACTTGTTCTTATACATTAGGTATCTAGTCATAGCCATGCTCTCAATGGGGAAGAGGCTTGTTTCTACGAGGAGGATGGGATAGGGCGTATTTCCTTTAATTTTCAGATTATAGGTTATAAAATTCTTTTGTATTTGCTCTATCTTTCTCCAGGATTCACGAGAGATACTACAGCCCCAGACTTCACATCCATAAAGAATAACAGGTGTAACAAGAGTCT
>JZKD02S2172750.1:66119-87420 GCA_000966675.3 Picea glauca
GAAGTGGTAGAGGATTGAATGGTACTATGGATTCTCATGATAAATTTGTTAACTACTATAATTTAGTTGTACTGAATTGATAAGTAATTGAGGCGTGTACATTGGTGCATATTAATTGACTTTATAGATAAGTAATTGAGGCTTGTACATCTCATAAAGATTGGTGCATATTCCATTATTTACTTAAAACATTTAAGTTGTTTAGAATGTTACCTTGCATGCACTTAGATTATTACTAATTAGGATTTGGTGAATTTTTCAATCACTTTTAAGTTAAATATGTTCTTGTTTTGATTTTTCATAGTTGATCTGAGTACATGTTTTGTTGATATTTTTTGGTTTGACTAAAAGAGAATGTTTCTCTTTAGAATTGTGTCTTAAAATAATTCGTTGGAGTGTATATTGTTATCTAGAATATCATGTAGCTTAGCTTCTATGTTATTGACAAATTGTGTTTTAACTTATCATTAGGTTAACAACCAAATTACTAACCTCAATAAATTAGGGTTAATGACTAAAGTGTTAAAGGTCACAAAGGTTCCATTTAAAATAATATTTGAATTTGGCACTTAGACTATGAGATAATAATATTTGATTATTAATATATTATTGTGTGTATTAAATTGATGATGATCACGATAATGATTATTAATGTTGAGACCAACATTGATTTATTGAACTTAAAAAAAGGTAAGAAATTACTTGGTTTGCAATAGAATTTTATATATATCCCCCAAAAGATTTAAGAAAAACATTCATATATCATCATGGTTTTCATAAGTTAAAAGATTAAGAAGGTTCGTATTGTAACAAATATTTTAAAATTGAGATCTAATGAATGAGATCTCCAACCTACAAACAAACTCATCTTTAATCGTTAAGCCTCTAAAGGATATGCCCAAGGTAGTTCCATAAATGTTGGTCACATCATTTCCGAAGCACATCACGAATTCAGATCCATAACATTGAGAAGATAAAGGACCAGATATGATATTGTTGGATAGTCACATAATGGCTATCTACATGGACATTCCGGTGGAAAAGCAATCTTAATTTATCCAAGGACACTCCAATGTCAATTTTTAAAGGTTCAATGGAATGATCTCACAATTTAATTCAAGTTTGGATTTACAGGGAAAATGACCTAAGATTTAATATATGTTTGTGCGTATAGGTTTAGGCACAAAGAGAAGCAATCCTAGCAAAAATATCCCCACCGAAAAGAGACTCATTGCATACCCCAATCAGAGTTTCCATAGGTAAACCATAACCTATTTCTAATGGTAATCACATGGACTATTTAGGAAGCATTCATGGCAATCTCCAAAAAGAATTTATTGTTGAGGGAAATCCCTAATAGTGCACAAAGTTTGAGAGGAAGGGCACACAAAGAAGCATCCATGACATAGAGATTCACTAGAAATTGGACATTTGTTTCTCCATGTTGAATTTTTTCATGTGTAGATTTTGAACCACTATGACCCTAAAGTATAGTAGACATATGAACTAGATCAAAGGGAAAGGTAAAGAATAAGCTAATAAAATAAATAAAATTCTTCAAGAGGCAACAACAACCAATGGTTTCATGGGATTAAAATTGATGAAATATGGTCGATGGATTGAATAGTTTCCATAGGCATGTACTAGGGTTAACACAGGGTCAAGACTGGTGATGAGAAGGAAGCTATTAGGCTATAAATTTGAAACCGTGTTTAGCATGGAGGATGAATGTTTGGATTATTCATATAACTTGTTGGAGGGTCAATAGATTTGGACAAACTTACCTTTTCAACCCACCTGATAAATCGTTATATTCAGCGAGGATATTTCACTTGGAGTCGCACTCACTGGAGGAGGAAACGATGGATATAATTGGTGAGATGGATCAAGCACTATATAGACAAGGTGCTAGGGTGAAGGATCAAATGGAGGAAGGGGTGATGGGACTATATGACGACTCTCTCGAGACTCTTTAATTCGAGGTAGGCACAATACCTGCAAAGTACATTGGAACAAATCACATAGATCCTTAGCAATGAAACTTTAGGATAACCAAGGGTAGTGTAATACCCCTAGGTCAAACCCCAATTGCAAATGTACATATAGGTTGGTGATCCAGGATATTTTGGGCTGACATGACTTTGCATATGTGTTTTGAGGCCATAACACCTGTTTGATTATAGGTTGGAGAGCTTGGATGTTAAAACGAGTGAGCTTATCATTGTAATATGTGATCACACATAGATATTAATAAAAATACATCAATGTTGCAGACCAACCAGAAAAAAAAGAGTATGGGGGGATAGAACTCCACTATAAGGGAAAGGGGGCTAAAGGTCTAGGAAGAGGGGCTTAATCCATGGAAACATTATAATAATATTTCCTAAAGCCTATAGTATGGGATATTTATTATCCTAAGTTTCTAAGTGTGGGGAACGTATCACCATGTGGGGGCCCAAGTAGTTCCCAACATGACAAGTGTCAAGTTGTGAACATGAAAATATATTTGGGGGATTTAGTACATTTTTACATCATTATCTCATCATTCACTCACTCATTGTTTCCATACGTACACTCGACCATCCATAAACCATACCTGTACTTGGGAAATCTTTGGAAACTGATTGTAAGCAGCAATTGAGTAATCTAAGCAGAAGAAGTAGGTTGTGAGGCCTGTGTGTATATTGAAGAAGCAGGTTTTTCAGGCCTGTGAACATTCTCTCCAAGTAAGAGAATTGTTGGGAATTGTTCCCTGGTGCTAGGTTGTAGCTATAGAGCTCTGAGACTTCCTTTCTAGTCTGTTGTTGAAGCCCCGAAATGGAAGTGGGGCAACCAAAGGACTATTGAGTAGAGAAGGGGCACACTTTTTGGGGTGGGACACATTGTGGGGAATGAGAGGTTGTAGGCTAGTTGATGGAATTGACACCTTAGTATGAACACTTATGTTGTTGATAGACCTTAGTCTAGCTTAGGAATCCTTCCCTTGTGGAGTTTCTAGCCTCATCTTGGAGGTGACCTGCTGCTGAGAGTTTATGGCACCCCTGTTGCTGAGAGTTTATGAGAAACAAAGTCTATGGATGGGAGGAAATTCTGAGGTATGCACACAATTGGTGACTTATTTACAAAATATAAGTGTCTATTATGTGTTTGTTTTAATTAATGTGTGCTTATATATCTATTTTCTATTATGGGTATTTATTGTTTTAATTATGCTTAAGATTATATAATGTTAGAAATACATTTACGTTCATATCCAAAACATTTAAGTAATAAATGGTATCATAGATTCACAAATTTTATGTGGCATAGCCCAACTTGAAATTGAGGAAATTTCATGGGTAATTTGAAACAATTAATCCCAAGAGTTAAAAATATTCAATTTCAATCTCTAATTGGGCACTTTTGGTCTTGTAAATGGAAAAATTATGGGAATTACAATGTAGCCATGACATTATTGGAAGCAATTGGGATAAATTAGGGAAAAGCCCCAATTTCTACAGTGTAATTCATGGAGATTTCAACATGTGTAAGTTGAATTTCATATGAATATGTTAAATTAATGATCACATGGACGAATTTGGTTATACAAAGCTAAATAAACATCTTCAATGGTGGCCCAAAGAAGGAATTTCAAAATTATGCATTATTGGGAATTTTGGAAAAAAAATGGAAAATTTGGAAAACTTTGAGTATTTTTTTGTACGGTGATGTCAGCATGATGTGGGGGCCACGTGTCAGCTGACATGGAAGAGAGGTGATATGTATTTTCATAGTATCAAGGCCACGATGATAGGTACATATTGGTAGGTGACAGGGCGATAGTTGGAAATAACGTGGGGTTATAGTGGTAGACATGGTTCCACCGGACCCCAGAACATTGATTGTGGGGGGCTCCCCTGGTGGTTTTTCAAACCACCAGGGGGGGTGCAATACATCAGGAGCCGACACACCATCGTGAGGAAACTAGTGGCATTTTATTGTGGACCCCCCCCTTTTGTTAATGGTTATTAGGTTTGGGGGGGCACAATGAAAAAATGGTCATTGATCATGATCATGACTATTGATCGACACCCAAATCTACACCCTTAGATCTAAGTGGTGTGAAATTTTTGTAGAAATGTAATGAAAAAATCAACAAGCTAATAATTTTTCATACACTTAGCAACCTAGAGATAACTGTCATCAATGAACTCTAATATGTATACACTCACATTCAAAAATTACCATATGCAAAAATACAATTTGCTAAGAAATTTAGCAGCGGAATAAACACAATGAACAACATTCATTCAACCATGAATAACACATAAATTTAGGCAAATGTCAGGGAAAACCCCAATGTGGGGAAACCCAATGAGAGAGATATATCTATTATTCAACTTCAAGAAAGTACATATCAACAATAATAAATACTATTTCCAGCAAGAGAAATCCACTTACAGCAGCCAAAACTGACCCAAAAATATCTTCCTCGAAAAATGTACCAATTACGTACTACTGTATGGCTCATCCAGAAAAAAAACAACACCTCGAAATCTGAGCCAATATGTTGTTGTACGGATTATCCTTCAACAACAAATATGCCAAGCTCCATCGATTTTTGTGTCCACACTTGCCTCGATTTTTGTGGCTTCTTTGTTGTTGTATAGACTGTACGGATCCATACAGTATGACCTCCCTCACAAAAGTAAATTACAACACTCACAAAACAAAAATTTCTCGTTGGGATTTGTGCCCAACATCTCTTGGGAAATGCACCATCTTTCCTCTCTCAAGCTTACTCAGAAAATCTCTCTCAAACTCCTCCTCAATATATCTTGCACACTACCCAATGCATTCTTTTATAAAATCTGAAGATGACCTTTTACCTCCCAAGTGTCTTTTCACCTTCCCCAACCCTAAATCCAAAGGCCAAGATCTAATCTTTCCTTTACAAGATCAAGGACCATGATTCATTCCCTCCAAAATAAATCACTTAAAATATTAAAGTACATTTCACTTTATTACATAAGTGCACTTTATGAAATAAAATCACTTTAATATTATAAGGTACACTTCATTAAAAAGTCACTTTAATAAGAGAACCATTTTATAACAACTTTATAAAAAACCAATAGAAAGTTAAGTGCCTAGTAGTGTCAACATAAGGTTACATCCACATACAAGACAAAACATCTAGAGTACCTCTTGAGCTAAAAGGATAACAATTTCACATGTTCATGGATAATGGATGTGGGATGGGGCCCACCCATCCCCGTGACCCAATGGAAATGCGCCACATAGGAAATCAAGAGTTGTGGGCCCGAAAAATAAAGTAATGTGTGTGCTAGTGGAGGTAGAGGAAAGAAAAATTAAGGGGAAAGAGAAAGATAAAAGGTGTAAGGGGTTGATGAGGTAGGCTAGGGTGGCTAGAGACTAACATGGAATCACTCTAGGGGTGTAAGGTGGACCCAGAGTACTATGTCAACATCCCAGTGAACTAAAATGATCAGAAGATAATGAATTTTGTTATAACATTACAATGTTTTCCAGGTCCTAATACTGTAGGGCATTTTTTAGGCCAAACAATGTGTTTATGACTTCTATTTTTTTATTTTGTAAGTTTTGTATGAAATACACACATTATTTGCATCCTAAATAAAATATCTCTAAGAGAGATTTCCAATGAGCTAAATTGTTTGCAAAATAGAGCTTGTATGAGGGAGTTACAGGCTAAACAATGCAAGGTAAAATTTTGGGTACCAGTTTACTCCGGAGGCCATAAATTCCTACTCAGAGGCCATATTGGGAAAAAGGGAAGTTTAAAAAAGTATATTGAGCCACAAAAGACATCCATGGAGTTTTATTAAGTTTCTGAGTACCCAAAAGTGCACAGGAGGGCGTAGAAGGCCCTTGTAGCATTCAAGGATAAAAATATTAATGGGCCTAACACTTCAACAGGTTGTAACTAGTAGGCTAGAGCTTGGATGAAGGTGAAACTTGGTAATATTGTCCAAGATATGGTCATAAAAGAACCCAATTGATATCCTATCAAAATTCCAAAGGAGCAAGTGAAAATATGCATTAGCATAGCTAAAAAGTGCACCTGGTTGAAGAGTGTACCAGAGAAGTAAATGAGTATTGAAAAAATGGCCATAACGTTATGCTCAAGACTCAGAATTGAGAAAAAAAAGCAGTCATTGGAAAGGTATTGGATAGATAAGTCCAGATAATTACCCAAAAATGTGAATTGGACAGTCAAATTCACAAGAAATAATAAAGACTAATTATGATGTATTTAAAGGGCTTAATGGTGCATGAATTGATAGATTTGTTAAAATTATTATAGTCTAACAAATCCTATTCCCTACATATTTTTCAGACATGAGGGAAACAAATCTGAATCAACAAAGAGACAAGAAGCATGGAATATGCATATAGGAATTTTAGCCATGAAGATGAAGTCAGGGGGTTTTGTGTTAGCATGGGTAATGCAGAGACAAATTCAAATAAGCATGGAGAAGTAAAGGAGGAAAGCATGAATTTGGTGGAAACTATAAAGAGTGTCCAAATAGATGTTCAAAGCTATAAGGATGATGATGAGAGGCTTACGAAATCCAAAGAGTAGCAAGATGGCATCAACATCAGGATTTTGCAAATCTTGGACATAATAGAGAAGAAAGTGGATAAGGAGACAGACTCAAGCAAGTCAAAGAGCCATAGATCTCATGAAAAAATAAGAGAGTCTAGAAGTGTTGATAAGCATCACCATCACTCACTAAGACATTCAGTTAGAAGAGCATATGATAGGTCATGTCCATCTCCTGTCATAAATCATAGAAGAAGGTATGGAGTAGATGAACTACAAGGAGAAATGAATAAGATCAAACCTTCTACTTTTGAATGTGAGCAAAAGAAGGATGATAATGCAAAGACTTGATTGTTAGGAATGAGGAAATACTTTGAGTTACATAATTACTCCTCACGGGAAAAAGGAAGAATTTACATTTATCAACTGAAGGGAAAAGCATCCACGTGGTGGGACCAAATTGTTCAAGTACCACACATTGATGAGAATAAACTCACTTGGAAGCAGTTCAAGAAGTACTTTCAAAATAAATACTTGACCAACCATTATTATGATAGAAATATGAAGGAGTTATTTTAACTCAAGCTTGGGAGTTTGACCATGGATGAGTATGAAAGGATATTTTTAGCACTGGTAAAGTTTTTTGACTTCATCAAGGATGAATAACTCAAGATTCAAAGGCTCCTGAGTAGGTTGTCATCAATATTTAGTGACAAGATATAGTATGATGATCCCAAAAAATTGGATGAAGCAATAAGGAGAGACAAATGTCTCTATGATCAACATAGAGAAAGACCAAATTTCTAAAAGGCTTGGAAAGAAAAGAATAAACGAAATATGGAGTAGAGGAAGAAGGGGAACACGCCACCATTTTTAAGAAATAATTCTCAGGGACAACCAATTCAAAATGAGCCCAAAATGACAGAAACTTTGGGGAAGAGACTAAGGAAGAAACCTATGAAATGTTGGTGTTGTGAGGGAGATCATATGTACATAGATTTCCCACATAGAGGTGAAAAAGTGAGGATTGTTCACAAGGTACAACAGGATGATACAATCGAGGACATGGGAAGAAGCATGCCAAGGATCTATGCAACCCTGTACAAAAAACAAGTTGAGTTTCAATCCCACATGGTTGAAGTGGAAGGTAAGATTAATGACCAACATATTGTTATTTTGATTGATTCATGAGCTAGTCATATTTATATAGATTCTAATATGGTGGAAATATTTCATTTTCCAAGAAGAAAACTTGGAAAATATTGGTTGGTTTGGTTAGCTACAGGAGCTAAAAGAAGAATTAATGAGTTTGTTAAGGAATGTCCAAGGGACATGAATGGGTTGAGAACAAAGGAAAATGTGCATATTATACTTTTGGGCTCATATGATTGCCTCATTGGTATGGATTGGTTGGACATGCATCATGTTTTCATAGATTGTTACAAAAAGGCATTTACTTTCTTGGATGAATAAGGGCGCTTGAGGAAAGTTCAAAGTATTCCAAGGGCAGTATCTATCAGAGAAATTTCAACCTTTCTGCTGAAAATAAGCTTCATGAAAGGATGTCAAATATTTGAAGCGCATATGGAAGAGGAAACTAAGGATAAAGTGCCAAATATTGAAGACTATCCTATCCTAAAATAGTTTGAAGATGTATTAAGAGAAATATTGGGGTTGCCACGAAAAATAGATATTTATTTCTCTATTCATTTGGTGCATCGAACAACCCCAATGATCCAGGTGGATGTCAAATATTTGAAGTGCATATGGAAGAGGAAACTAAGGATAAAGTGCCAAATATTGAAGACTATCCTATCCTAAAAGAGTTTGAAGATGTATTAAGAGAAATATTGAGGTTGCCACGAAAAAGAGATATTGATTTCTCTATTCATTTGGTGCATGGAGCAACTCCAATGATCCAGGTGGATATCGGTGGCCACCCACCTTTTCCATCTGGCTCAAAACAATTTTCTGGCAATTTTGGTAATTTACTATTTTTAGCAGTTTTTAACTTCCAGGGCCATTTTGAGGCCCTAAACGATGTTTTTGGGAAAACAGGGAGAGCTATGGAGGTTCCTTTGATATTTCATCCAAAAAGAATCTCCTCGACGATACCTTTCCAACACGTTATCATGCGCTTAAAACAAAGATCGTATGCAAAAGTTACGACCACGAGAAGTTGATGTACTAACTTACCCAAACGGGGCCCACATGACTTTTGGCGCTTCATCTCCTACGGTTAGGTTTTTGGCATTCCTATTTATTGTAAAAAGGCCTTTAGAGCCTCATTGTAATCATCTTTTGCGAATGCGAGTATCTGTCACATCTCTTTTCAGAGATAAGCTACCACCATTCTAGCGAGTCTTTCACTTTGTATTTTTACAGTTTCTGTACATTTATTTCATTAATAGAAATCGTGTATTACTGTACTTATGTGTTTATGGCTGCATCTCTCAGACATTTCTGTTATATTATTGGATATTTGCGATATCTCTGTGCATTTATTTATTATATCTCCGCTCTCATTTCGTGTTGAAAATAATTCGGATCAGTGGTATCCCAGCAGGCTTCTCTTAATCATTTTTCAGTGCATGTCCCCAATGAGGTCCAAGTATATCAAGTTGGGTCTCGATATTGTATCTCTTGAAGACAATCACTCTCACACGCCCAATAAACCCTTTATGGTGGAAGAAAAGAAAAACGACTAAGTAGACGATTCTATCAATTTGTTGCTTCACCAAGCTCTCATGCGACAGAGGGACGAAATGATGGAGAATTTTTCCCACATACTTGAACACTTGCCGATAGAAACAAACACATATTAATCAAACAACCACTTTGGAAGAACCTCTCCTTTCAAGGTACAAGTTAATTTTGATATTCCTGTATTTGAAGGTCAGATAGATGCGGATGCCCTAGACAAATGGTTAAATTTGTTAGAAGGTTATTTCTCTGTTCATAATTTTTTCGACAGATAAAATATCACCTTCGCACTCCTTAAATCTCTCCCACGTGTCAAACATTGGTGGGAAACTTACTAGGAGAAAATTTACATAGAGGAGTCTGGAATATATGGGGTCAATCCCACTTGGGATTTTTTTGTGGATGCGATAAAGGAACAATATTACCCTATTGGAAACTATGAGGACCAGTACATGAGATGGACCACACTACGGAAAGAGAGAGGCCAAGAAGTTCCGGAGTTCACCAATACCTTCCATACCAAGCTGGGTATCAAAGACTCCGAATGACATTTGGTTCTGAAATACCGTGGGGCTCTACACAGATACATCCAAACTGAAATGGATTTTCTATATATCTCATCACTCGGTGTTGTTTATCGATATGTTGTTAAAATCGAGCAAAAATTTAAGCACCAGCACAAACGGGAGTTCAGGTCTGCAAATCCGCAACAACCAAAGTATGACAAAGAGGTCCCTAACAAATAGTCTCCCGAAAAACAGTCCAAGCCATAGGAAAAGAAGGGTCACGGGATGACAAAGAAGGACACCAGAAAATGGTGTGATTTACACAAAATCCCCTGGCACAACGCCGATGAATGTCGCTCAAAAAAGTAATTGGTGGCTGAGATCAAAGACAAGGAGCCGAACCCTGATTCAGAATCTGATTCTGAAAATACTGGTAAAGGATAGATCATTGACGCAGACCCCACTTCTATTGTCACAACTGCAACAATTCAACCATAAGAACCAACATATCCTGAAGAGGGGGAGTGCCTTTTTCATTCACAAATATGGGTGAAGGGAACCCTGCTGCATTTTATTGTTGATAGTGGAAGCTAGAAGAACCTCATCTCAGCAGAGGTTGTCAAAAGTTGGGATTGTCGACAACACCACACCCACAGTCATACAACATCAGGTGGCTTCGCCAAGGATGATATCTTCATGTCAACCAGTAGTGTTGATTGTCATACGACATCCAACCCTTCAAGGATGAGGTATTATGTGATGTTTCCTCACTGGATGTCTGTGATGTTCTCTTGGGCTAGCCATATATGTGGAGACACCATGCTCTTTATGAGTCTCGACCCCACAGTGTCATTATTTCTCTAGGGGGTCATCTCTGCAGAATACCAGAGGTAGTTCCGACTATTGTTCCACCTAAATAGTGCTTCAAGGTAGTATCTCATACTGCAAAACTCAGCTTCTTAACAATTTGTTCAAAAGGGGAACAGAAGGAGACTGCAACCACTACAACCTCACCCCAAGCACCTTTTATGCAACAAAAGCAGGTTGACAAGGTTACAGCAAAGTGCATAGATTCCATCTACACACCGTCCTCTCATGTAGCTCGACTTGTTGAACAACATTAGCCTCAACATGTTCGTGACAGACTTCCACAAACTGAGCAACGCAACGTCTCCAACAAGGAAAGTAGCTCACCAAGATTTAGATTCAACAAACGTTTTTTCCTCTCCCCCGGGCACTCAACGCAATGGAGACCATTACTTCCTAAGGAGAGAGGATTGATCCGGGTGGATATCGGTGGCCATCCACCTTTTCCAACTAGCTCAAAATAGTTTTCTGGCAATTTTGGTAATTTACTATTTTTAGTAGTTTTTAACTTTTGAGGCCATTTTGAGGCCCTAAACGTCGTTTTTGGGAAAACGTGGAGCAATATGGAAGTTCCTTTGATATTTCCTCCAAAATGATTCTCCTCGATGATACCTTTCCAATTGACTATCATGCGCCTAAACCAGAGATCGTATGCAAAAGTTACGACCTCGGGAAGTTGATGTACTAACTTACCCAAATGGGGCCCACATAACTTTTGGCGCTTCATCTCCTAGGGTTAGGTTTTTGGATATCTAGGGTTTTTGGCATTCCTGTTTATTGTAAAAATGCCTTCAGAGCCTCATTGTAATCATCTTCTTGCGAATGCGAGTAGCCATCACATCTCTTCTCAGAGATAAGTTGCCACCATTCTAGTGAGTCTTCCACTTCATATTTTTACAGTGTCTGTACATTTGTTTCATTAATAGAAATCATATATTAATGTACTTCTGTGTTTACGGTTGCATCTCTGATACATTTCTGTTATATTATTGGATATCCACGATATCTTTGTGCATTTATTTATTATATCTTTGCTCTCATTTCGCGCCAAAAATAATCTAGATCAGTGGTATCAAAGCAGGCTGCTCTTGATCATTTTTCAGTGCATGTCCCCAACGAGGTCCAAGTATAGCAAGTTGGGTCTCGATCTTGTCTCTCTTGAAGACAATCTCTCTCGCATACCCAATAAACCCTCCATGGAGGAAGAAAAGTAAAACTACAGAGCAGACGATTCTATTAATCTGTTGCTTGAGCAAGCTCTCACGCGACATAGGGATGAAATGATGTAGAATTTTTCCCACATCCTTCAACGCCCTAGGATAGCAACAGGGACATATTCATCAAACAACCACTTTGAAAACACCTCTTCTTTCAAGGTACAAGTTAATTTTGATATTCCCGTATTTGAAGGTCAGATAGATGCAGATGCCCTAGAAAAATGGTTAAATTTGTTAGAAGGTTATTTCTCTGTTCATAATTTTTCCGACAGGGAAAAGATCACCTTCACACTCCTTAAATCTCTCCCCCGTGTCAAACATTGGTGGGAAACTTACTGGGAGAAAATTTCCACAGAGGAGTCTAGAATACATGGGGCCGAGCCCATTTGGGATTTTTTTGTGGATGCGCTAAAGGAACAATATTACCCTGTTAGAAACTATGAGGACCAGTACATGAGATGGACCACAGTGCGGCAAGAGAGGGGCCAAGAAGTTCTAGAGTTCACCAATACCTTCCATGTTAGAAAAACAGGACCGTGGAGCGATAAAATAAAACAAATGCGGAAAAAAAACATAGAAGATACACAATGCAACAGAGACATAGGTTTACATGGTTCACCCAGTGTGGGCTACGTCCACCAGAGAAATTTCCAGGTCCTTCCTTTATTATTATCCAAAAAATGAAGGGATACAACCTACAACAAAACCCGTTGTAAATTCCTCTTCTTTCTCTCACAGTCTCCTCTCTCAGAATACAATACTCACCATAATGCATAGCCACAATAAATTTCCCTCATAACAGAGGGTTGCCTTCTAGGGAAAAAAACCCTAACATAATTTCTACCGTTAGATCTGCGACCTTATAGTGAACGGTCTAGATTTATAATGAAATTAAAATATACATTTATAAGACAATTTTTCCTTTGGGGGCTTTGCCCCCGAACCCCTGTCGAGGGCCCACTTGCCCACAAACCCCCCAGCCGGTGGGATAGGCCCCCCGGACCCTGTAGAGGGGGTACCCCCCTTTGCACTCCCCCGCATGGAAGAGTGTACATACTTCTGCGGTGTAAAGTATTCATGGGGTATAAACACAGCTGAAAGCAAGGACCTCTGAATAAGGAAAATAATCATGCTCCAACACCAACATTCCATTCCTTGCGCAACAAGCTGGGTATCAAAGACTCCGAACGACATTTGGTTCTAAAATACCGTGGGGCTCTACATAGATACATCCAAACTGAAATAGATTTTCTGGATATCTCATCACTCAGTGTTGCTTATTGATATGTTGTTAAAATCGAGTAGAAATTTAAGCACTAGAACAAACGAGAGTTCAGGTCTGCAAATCCGCAACAACCAAAGTATGAAAAATATGACCCTAACAACAGTCTCCGAAAACCAGTCCAAGCCACAGGAAAAGAAGGGTCACAGGAAGACAAAGAAGGAAACCGGAAAATGGTGTGATTTCCACAAAAGCCCCTATTACAACACTGATGAATGTCGCTCAAAACAGTCATTGGTGGCCGAGATCAAAGACAAGGAGTTGAACCCTAATTCAAAATCCGATTCTAAAAATACTGGTAAAGGATAGATCATTGATGCAGACCCCACTACTATTGTTGCGACCACAACAATTCAACTAGAAGAACCAACAGATCCTGAAGAGGGGGAGCACTTTTTTCATTCACAGATGTGGGTGAAAGGCACCCCGCTGCATTTTATTATTGATAGCGAAATCCAGAAGAAACTCATCTCAGTAGAGGTCATCAAATAGTTGGGATTGTTGACAACACCACACCCGTAGCCATACAACATTGGGTGGCTTCGCCAAGGATGATATCTTCATGTCAGCCAGCAGTGCCGATTGTCATACGACATCCAACCCTTCAAGGATGAGGTATTATGTGATGTTTCCTCACTGGATGTCTGTGATGTTCTCTTGGGCTAGCCATATATGTGGAGACACCATGCTCTTTATGAGTCTTGACCCCACAGTGTCATTGTTTCTCTAGGGGGTCATCTCTACAGAATACCAGAGGTAGTTCCGAATATTGTTCCACCTAAATAGTGCTGCAAGGTAGTATCTCATACTGCAAAACTCAACTTCTTCACAATCTGTTCAAAAGGGGAACAGAAGGAGACTGCAACCACTACAGTCTCACCCCAAGCACCTTTTATGCAACAAAAGCAGGTTGACAAGGTTACAGCAAAGCGCATAGATTCCTTCTGCACACCGTCCTCTCATGTAGCTCGACTTGTTGAACAACGTTAGCCTCAACATGTTCATGACAGACTTCCACAAACTGAGCAGCGCGACGTCTCCAACAAGGCAAGGAACTCATGACCAAGATTTAGATTTAGCAAACGTTTTTTCCTCTCCCCTGGGCACTCAACGCAATGGAGACCATTTATTACTAAGGAGGGGGGATTGATCCAGGTGGATATCGGTGGCCACCCACCTTTCCCAACTAGATCAAAACAGGTTTTTGACAATTTTGGTAATTTACTATTTTTAGCAGTTTTTAACTTCGAGGGCCATTTTGAGGCCCTAAACGATGTTTTTGGGAAAATGGGGAGAAACATGAAAGTTAATTTGAAATTTCCTCCAAAATGAATCTCCTCGATGATACCTTTCCAACGGGCTATCATGCACCTAAAACGGAGGTCATATGCAAAATTTACAACCCCAGGGAGTTGATGTACTAACTTACCCAAACGGGGCCCACATGAATTTTGTTGTTTCATCTCCTAGGGTTAGGTTTTTGGATGTCTAGAGTTTTTGACATTCCTGTTTATTGTAAAAAGGCCTTCAAAGCCTCATTGTAATCAAATTCTTGCAAATGCGAGTAGCCGTCACATCTCTTCTCAGAGATAAGCTGCCACCATTCTAGCGAGTCTTTCACTGTGTGTTTTTACAGTCTCTATACATTTCTTTCATTAATAGAAATCGTGTATTACTGTACTTCGATGTTTATGGTTTCATCTCTGATACATTTCTGTTATATTATTGGATATCAACGATATCTCTGTGCATTCCTTTATTATATCTCCACTCTCATTTCATGCCGAAAATAATCTGGATCAATGGTATCAGAGTAGGCTGCTCTTGATCATTTTTCAGTGCATGTCCTCGACGAGGTCCGAGTATAGAGAGTTGGGTCTTGAGCTTATCTCTCTTGAATACAATCACTCTTTCATGCCCAATAAACCCTCCATGATGGAAGAAAATAAAAGTGACAGAGCAGATGATTCTATCAATCTGTTGCTTGAGCAAGCTCTCACGCGACAGAGGGACGAAATGATGGATAATTTTTCCCACATCCTTCAACGCCTGCCGATAGAAATAGGTGCATCTTCATCAAACAACCACTTTGGAAGAACCTCTCCTTTCAAGGTACAGTTTAATTTTGATGTTCCCGTATTTGAAGGTCAGATAGATGCAGATGCCCTAGATAAATGGTTAAATTTGTTGGAAGGTTATTTCTCTGTTCATAATTTTTCCAATAGGGAAAAGATCACTTTCACACTCCTTAAAGCTCTCCCCCATGTCAAACATTTGTGGGAAACTTACTGGGAGAAAATTTCCACAGAGGAGTCTGGAATATATGGGGCCGAGCCCACTTGAGATTTTTTTGTGGATGTGACAAAGGAACATTATTACCCTGTTGGAAACTATGAGGACCAGTACATGATATGGACCACACTGCGGCAAGAGAGAGGCCAAACAGTTCTGGATTTCACCAATACGTTCCATACCTTGCGCACCAATTTGGGTATCAAAGACTCCGAACGACAAGTGCACCAATGTTGAGGATTGTTCAATGTTGACCCAAATGAATATTTCTCGTATGCACAGATGCTTGCAAGGAAGGGATGGGAGGAATACTTAGTTAGAATGGGCATCTGGTATGTTATGAATCAAGGAAGTTAAAATATCTTGAGAGACACTATGCCATTCATGATCTAGAATTGGAAACCATAGTGCATGCCTTGAAGAAGCGGAGGCACTACCTCGTGGGAAGAAGATTTGAGTTGAGGACAAACCATAGTGGTGTGAAGTATACTTTGAATGCTAGGAAAAGTAGATGATTGGAATTCCTCAATGAGTATGACTTTGATATAAAACATATCAAAGGGAAAGAGAACAAGGTGGTTGATGCACTTAGCAGGACGGTGCATGAGATGCATGCTACATCCATTAGCATGTACATATCTAATTTGAAAGAAATAATTTTGGAATCTACAAAATCAGATCAACACTATATGGAAACAAGGGAAAAATTACAGCAAGGAAATAATCAACAGATAATTGAAGCTTATGAGCTAAGGGAGGATGGAATCCTCAATCACAAAGGTAGATAATATGTACCTAATTCATAGGGGTTGAAAAATATGGTGCTAAAAGAAATGTATAATGTGCCTTATGCTAGACACCCAGGCTACAAAAACACTATTGCAGTTGTCAAGCGTCAATATTTTTGGACAGGTATGAAGAAAGAGGTGGTTGATTATATAGCTAGATGTCTTGAAAGTTAAAAGTTTAAGGCCGAGCATAGACATCTAGTTGGCTTGTTACATCCATTTCCCATTCTAGAGTGGAAATGGGAAGTGGTGACAATTGATTTCATCACTAAGCTGCCGAGAACAACCAAAAAGCATGATTCCATCATGGTGGTGGTGGATAAGCTTACTAAATATGCTCATTTATTCTAGTGAAGCTAACTCATTAGGCATCTAATAATGAAGATATTTATATGAGGGAAATTGCCAGGATTCATGTTGTGGCTAAGGAAATTGTTTCTAACAGAGATTCCAAGTTCACATCAAACTTTTGGAAGGGATCGTTCAAAGGATTTGGGATGAATCTAAACTTTGGTACAACATATCATCCATAATCAGATGGGAAAATAGAGAGGGTCAATAAAGTGATTGAGAATATGTTGAGGATGTATGTGATGGATAAACCATCAAAATGGGAAGATTATCTACATTTGGTTGAATTTTATTATAATAATGGGTATCATGCATCTTCAAATATGAGACCATTTGAGGCATTATATGGTAGAAAGTGCAACACACCAGTGAGCTCAGATAACCCAACAAACAAAGTAGTGGTTGGGCAAGAATTGCTCAGGGAAATGGAGGAAAATATGTGAAAATAAAGAAAAACTTAATGGTTTCCCAAGATAGGAAGAAACTTTATGCGGATAAAGGAAAAACTCACAGAGAGTTAAAAGTGGGTGACCATGTGTTCTTAAAATTGAAGGCCAAGAGAATTTCCATAAAGTTAGGGAACTATGAAAAGATGGCAGTGAGATATTGTGGACCCTTTGAAATCCTAGAGAGGATTGGTCGTGTTGTATACATGCTTTCACTACATGCATCCATGTGCATTCACAATGTATTCCATGTGTATTTGTTTAAAAAGTATGTACTTGATGCTAATCATGTAATTGATTGGAATGTGATTAAGGTGGAGCAAGAATGAAACTTTCAACTACAGTCGATGTGCATATTGGATCAGAAATTCAAGCTTCTATGGAATCGAGGAATCAGTTTGGTAAAGGTATAGTGGACCTATTAAGATCCTCAAGATGCAACCTGGGAGTATGAAGATGCCATGCAAAAAGAGTACCCACATCTTTTTTAATATTTTTGAAGATTTCGATTATACATGTGTATATAATGCACTAAGGACAATGCATAAATAAGAGGGAGGGGAATGTAATACCCTTAGGCCAAACCCCCATTGTAAATGTACATATAGGTA
The DNA here is from genome assembly GCA_000966675.3 of Picea glauca. Taxonomy (NCBI): domain Eukaryota; kingdom Viridiplantae; phylum Streptophyta; class Pinopsida; order Pinales; family Pinaceae; genus Picea; species Picea glauca. The sequence goes on from JZKD02S2172750.1 coordinate 83,751, forward strand.
GGTGAGAAATGATACGTTGGTCCAATGTGCCTTTGTATATGTGTTTTGAGGCTAGAGAACCTATGTGATTATAGGCGAGAGAGCCTGGATGCTAAAATAATAGTGAGCCTATCATTGTAATATGTAATCACACTAGGTTATTAATAAAAATACATCACTATTTCAGACAATCCAGACAAAATATTATGGGGGGATAGAACTCCAATAGAAGGGAAAGGGGGCTAAAGGTCTAGGAAGAGGGGCTAATCCAAGGGGGATTAAGCCAAAAAAATATTATAATAATATTTCCTAAAGTCTAAAGTATGGGACATTTATGTATCCTAAGTTTCTAAGTGTGGGGAACGTATCACCATGTGGGGGTCCAAGTATTTCCCAACATGATAAGTGTCAATTTGGGAACATGCAAATATATTTGTGGGATTTAGTGCATTTTCCCATCATTCTCTCATCATTCACTCACTCATTCTTTCCATACGTACACTTTGCCATCCATCAACAATACATGTACTTTTGAAAGGCTTGGAAGCTGATTGTAAGAAATAAACTGGGTAATTTGAGCAGAAGAAGAAGGTTGTTAGGACTATTTGTATCCTAAAGTAGCAGAGTGTCAGACTTATGAGCATTCTCTACAGGTGAGAGAACGACTGGGAATTTTTCCTTGGTGTCAGGTTGTAGCTACATAGCTCTGAGTCTTCATGTTCAACATGTTGTTGAAGCCCCGAAAGTGAAGTGGGGAAGTTGAAGGACTGTTGAGAAAAGACTAGGAACAATTCTTGGGGTGGGACATGCTACGAGAAATGAGAGGTTGTAGGCTGGTTGTTGGAATTGACACCTTAGTCTGAGCATTTTTACTACTGATAAACCTTATTTTGGATTAGGAATCCTTCCATGGTGGAGTTTCTAGCCTTATCTCGGGGGTGACCTGCTACTAGTAGTTTATGAGCAACAAAGTCTATGGTTGGTAGGAAAGTTTGATGTATTCACACAATTGGTGACTTATTTACAAAATATAAGTTTCTATTATGTGTTTGTTTTAATTAATGTGCAATTATATATCTATTATTTTTTATGTGTATTTTCTGTTTTAATTATGCTTAAGATTATATACTGTTAGAAATGCATTCACATTTATATGAAAAGCATTTAAGTAATTAAATGGTATCAAAGAGTAAATTTTTTTATGTGGCATAGACCAACTTGGGGCTTGGGATGCTATAGATAGGGATTTAACTTTCAATAACATGATGGACATGGTATCACTATTCCTTCTATTGATTCTTACAAATAATTTGAATTCCCTTACTGTAGCTCAGTCAAAAGAAAATAAGTTAAAACAAATGTAGGATTTATTGGAGATTTTTAGGGTCATGGTTTCTAGAATATGAGAAGAAATGCACAAGATACAAGTGTATTAAAAATTGCAAGACCATGTCAGCTTGAATTTGGGTGCGAAGAACAGGCGAAATGACATTATGGAAATGGAATAATTGGCACTTATAGGTCAGTTTCCAGGTAAAAGGATGAGAAAAAAATGTTTGAAGGACTAGACTATAATATCCCTATTTCCCCCAGCCTATAAATATAATTATAATATTGTTAAAATACTGTGGACAAATCTATTATGTGTGGATTTTAGGAAATGATGAACCTTTGCTAAAGAAGGTAAAGTGATTTTTTTGTTTTTAAATAAAATGAAAATTATTGAATAATTGTTGAAGGTGTTTCCTATACATATTATTTTTCCATGAGAGGGAATGCTGAGGGGAACCATTACTGGTTGAGATGACCCTTTCTAGGAAGTAATATGCTAAATTAAAAATGTTCAAACCCAGAATTGTCCTCTACCCAGAAAAATTCATTTACTAGTCAAGCTGGTGGTTGGTTGGTCCTCCTCAAAAATCAATGAGAGAATGAGAAAAGTACCCATATGGAAGTTTATGATTTGACCCATGAATTGGGGGATTTTACCCATGAAATATTTTTGTATAAGGAAAGAAAAAGAGGAAATTTGTAGGTAGAGAGAGGGGGATGCACACGAATGGGTCTGGGGACCAACATCCAAAGAAGAGTGTGTGAAGCTCCCCTGGTTATGAGGAAAACTGAGAAAATATATCATTATGTGTATAGGAACTGCTTGGCAGTGTCTTCAAATCAATTTGATAAACGAGGTTGCAGAATGTTTAGTGATTAAGGGAGAAATCACATCAGGCCCCCTTGCTTGGTGGATTAAATATTGGGTTGTCAGGTTCCTGTGGGAGAAGGAGAGTAATCTTGATCCCTTGTTGATTGGTGAGCAAAAGAATAAATTTCTCTCATGGCATCATACTATGGCTAGGGGGTGGCCCGCTGTGAAAACAACAGGAGCAGTTGTGCCTATGGTTGAGTGGAAAGTGGAACACCCTTCAGCGATTTCCAACACTTATAGCTTTTAGATAAGTATATCTTTGTGTAATATTTTCAAAGGTTAAGTTCAAATATATTGTAGAATGTGTTTTAGAGTGGTGTGAATTCATTTTTTCTGTTAAATATAGCTTGAGAAATTTATTTGTAATTATGAGAATGTTACAGTTGAATTTTATTTTGGTTGATAACCTCAGTTTTTGACTTCCTATGTTTTAAAAAGGATTGTTGTGAGTGAATGTTGTGACTTAGAATAAGTACAAAATGTTGATTGAGTAATTACAATTCATTTTATGTGTTAGAGGTGAAGATTGAACAAATAGAGTCATCACAGAACATCTGGAAGGGAAAAGGTTTGATTTTTACATAAGAAAGTTTTAACTTAAGCTCATAAAGCCTTGATACCATAAATTGAGAAGATATTAGATCTTTGTTTGGCCTTAGGAGAATAGGCTAAATTTTGAAAGGAGGATTTTTATTTTTTAATAGATATTAAGAAAAGAGTAGGAAATAAATATGCAATTTCCTAATTGAATTAAAATACAAAAGCTCATCAATTTTATTTGGTTATTTATAAACATTTATATTAAGTTGTGTTTTGAAGAATATGGAAAATTTGGCATTTCATATGGTGTATCTATGTATGGCATTACATTCCCTATGATTTATGAAAGAATCCCTTAATTTGTGGTGGGTTGTAAATTATGGTAGGTATTTAGAATTTATTGTGAGGGATATTTCTCTTCTTAAGACAAAACTTCCTTAAATTATGGTAGGAGGTAAAACACAATGAAGAACAAAATTACTCATTTACACCATGAGGATGGAGAATTTATAAATAGGATTTTAAATTTCGGAATGGAGAAATTAAGCAATGTGTGTGTGTGTGTGCAAATTCTAATATTGTATATAATTCAAATTGTAAATGAAATAGCACCAAGGAGAGAAATCTAAATTGAAGCGGAGAAGCTAGAGAAATTTTCCTCTGAATATATTTATTTTGTATTATTATAAAGACTGGTAAATTGCCTTTCATTTCCTTTCAATTAATGTTTAATAATAAAAAGATCCACAAGGTATCGACACCGGAGGTATGAGAGGGGAAGCGCTAATGGATACGTGTGCTATGCGTTCAACCAGGCCGAAATATCAAATTAAATAATATTATTTAATTTTCCCCACAAGAGTACTAGGTACCAGAGCTTGAGGTGTGATGGTGCAAGGGTTAAGTGATTTGTTGGGGGCCAATAGGCACAACTCTTTTTCTTAT
>JZKD02S2172750.1:92171-126633 GCA_000966675.3 Picea glauca
TTGGATAGGTTGTTGTGACATGTTATTTGTACAGGTTTGGTGCATGGTTGATGCACTTGTTCATGGTATAGGTTGAGGTACAGGTTGGTGCATGGTTGATGCACTTGTTTATGGTTCAGGTTGACTACAGGTTGTTTGGTACAGGTTGGTGAATGGTTGATGCACTTGTTTATGGTATAGATTGATTACAAGTTGAGGTACAGGTTGATGCATGGTTCAGGTTATGGGTACAGGTTGTTTGGTGCAGGTTGATTGGTACATGTTTACATCAGTATATCTCACAATGATAGTGTGACAATGGTTCCATCATTCTACTTATACGTCAGGGCAGTTGGATGGGCCAAGGATAGGTAGTTGTAGACACCTTCTAGTTGTAGCCGGAGAACATAGGGGGTTGTAGCCTCCTTTTGGTTGTAGCCAAAGAATTGGGGAGTTGGAGCTTCCTTCAGGTTGTAGCCTCAGAAACTAGGGGGTTGGAGCCTCCTTCCAGTTGTACCTGGAAAACAAAGGAAGTTGGTTCTTCCAATGAATGTAATTCTTAAAGACATATAAGAAAAATCGTTCTATGGTTTTCTCCCACTTTGGGTTTCCACGTAAAACACTGGTTTACTGTGTATGTGTGTGATTTCTCATTTGTTCATTGTTTGTTTACTCTGCAACGATTGGATGATAATTCTACATTGATATAACAGTTTAAGTTTATGGTGAAAAAGGATAAGATTTCTCTATTACTGATTCACCCCCCCTCTTAGTAATCCAACACAGTATTTCTCAAACGAATGCATATTCGCAAGATGATATATATAGAGTGTAAAAGCAAGTAGACATCGTAGCCAGAGGAACACAAATAATTTACCAAAGGATTGATTCCAAAATAACAATGGAGTCCTAGTGAAATTTCACAGGTGAGGAGATAATAGTTCAGATCCGTCGTACTGGCGATGTGCCTTTTGGAATGTGGCGTCATAACTAGGTATATTCCAAGTGTATAGTTGGTCTGCCGGAATAGGATTGGTTGGCCCTTTATTCCAATGTAGTAGCAACTAATGCATCCCATTTCCTTGTGAACCCTCTGTCACAATGACTATTTTGTATATAGGGCATAATTTCGAGGTAAATTCGAAATCTTGGAAATGTACACAACTATCATTCTATCTAATCCACTTGTGTGGTTGGAATGTACATTGCACTGCCAAAGACAAAAATGATGCCAACTATACACTCCTTCGCCTATTGTACATTGTACACTAATCTCTACACTACACATAAGAAGCCCATTTTCTTCGCACCAGATTGCTAGGTAGGTTCCAAGGGTATAGTTGGTCTATTGGAATCAGATTGCTTGACCCTTTAGTCTAATGTAGTGGTAGCTAATGTAGCCCAATTCTATGTGAACTGTCCACAACGACTACTCTATACATAGGGTATAACTTCGAGGTAAATTGGAAATCTTGGAAATATGCACAACTGTCATTCTATTCAATCCACCTATGTGATTGGAGTGTACGTTGTAGTGTCAAAGAAAAAAATTATGCCAACTATATACTCCTCCACATGTTGTACATCGTACACTAATCTCTACACTACACATAAGCAACAGACTTGCTTTGCACCAGAATGATAACCAATACATCTGAATAATAATTCTTTGTATATGCTTACGCTATTGTACAAATATAAGAACTTAGCAGCTAAGGTAATGATGTTGGCTTCATAACTTGATATATAACTTTATTTTCTTTATTTAGATTTTAGGTTATGAAGTTTAAGAACATATAGCCCGTACTCAGCACCTCTGCACTTCTGCACATGTATTTTCCTATTTATATTCAATCTTAATATTAAAGAAAAACTAATTAATTTAAGACTATAATGAATTCATTTTAAGATTATAATAAATATATTCTAGTATATGTAAAATGAAAGTTTTAAAATTTGTTATTCTTCATTTGTATTTAGAATAGTTAGATGTATTTACAATTTACTATGATAAAAATGTTGTTGCATAACGATAACATTTAAATATAGTTTTTTAAAAATAATATTTATAACAAACAAGAACACTTATGGTCGAACAATTATAAGAAAAACAACAAACTTTATGTACATAAGTAACAGTGCATTGCACACTGCAATATTGAACATCTGCAAAATATTTCTTCTATTCACTCCACATCTCCCTCGCATTTCCCTTACTCTTCCATTTAATTGTGAAATTGTGGGTTATATTGTAATCAATTCAAAGTCAAATTCCTTTGACTTTAATCAATTGGTCAATTTTTTTTTACAATTTTATAAAGTTTATCAAAGTTGTGTTAAATTTAAATATTAAATTAAATATTTCAATTTTTTTTTTTAAATAATAATTTAAAATATAATTTCTTATGTTTCTGATTGGTTCATGTATAGGAAATGACTAATCATATCTAGTTTCACAACAAATTTCCATAAGTACAAATCATTTAACAAATAAATAAAAAATAATAAAAATCTGTCATCGCCAAGTTTCTTGGGACTTAATTACCACTAAAAACTACCATATACAATTGTGTATTGACCTCATCATATGGTGCTTCTATTCAAATTTTCTCACATTGTCCCAGGTTCATTGAATAATAAGTAACATCAAAATAGTATATAGAAAAAAATTGATATACAACCTTGATAGCTTCCCCAACCTCTTCAGTGTTCTGCATGGTAGAATTCCTAGCCTCTGCTTCTTTGTAATTGTAAAATTCATTGTGTTTTGATCGATATTGGCAGTAGCTTATTTCCCTTGATTAATTTTTCAACAACAACATCTCTAAGTTGTATATAAGCAGTGCATTTGCTTGGCACTGCTTGTACATGCATAGCATTTTCTCCTGAATGCAAACAAATCAATTTACTACAAACCAGTGACCTATTTCACACATTACAGGACTTATCACAATCTCGGATGTGAAACCATTGAAAATGCATACATGCAAAAGTATATTAATGCGAGACAGTGGCATGTGCTAGTTCCCCACACAATGCCTAAAAACACAACATCTTATATCAAATACCTTCTGAAAAGTAATATCAATAATAAAAAAACATTAAACAACTTACAGATAAGTAGCACATTTTCTTCGCACTACTTCTAGGTGTTTGGTCCTAAATGGGTGAAAACCAATTTATTATAAACCAACGGTCTATTTTTAAAATTACATGGCTTGTCATAATCAAGGATGCAAAACTATTCAAAATCACAACTGTGAAAGTGTGGGAATGCAGGAGATTAACCTGTACAGGTTCCTCACATAAGGATTAAACACACAACATCTTAACTACACTAAGTATAGGTGTGTAGGATGCAAAAGGATTCAAAATAGTATCACCAAATTATTTCTCTATTATCAATCCCTATGCTAGTCCTTTGCAAGTATGTAGTCGAGATAGCTATACTCGGTCTACTTAGCACTATGTATCTCTGATCCTTAGTTGATATTTTAAAGACTATGGTTAAGTTTATGCATGAGTTGATTTACCATTTAGGAATTAAAGTGAAGAAGAATATTTAGTGAAATAATGTTGTATCCATCATAAAGAATGCAGAACAAAAAACAAGCACTAAGAACAACAAAATGTAACGCCAAAGATTGATAACGGAGTTTGGCAAGGTTGCCTAAGTCTTCGAGCATTTGTCTCAGTGGGGGAGGCTTTCTTATTAATCTTCAATGCTTCAAAAATACATCATAAGTACATCAAATGGATTACAAATTGGTCTGGTTGTGTTCTGCTAGACCTCAAGAATCCAACACAACTGACAACACTGAAAAAGGCTGAGTGTATCTCCTGGAAATGGCCTCCAAAGTTCGCTTCCTTAATGGCTTACCTGCATAAAAATGGCTTGAGCTTCAAAATTCCTCAACATTTTTGTTGTTTCTGAACCTCCTTGGACTATCAAAAACCTCTGGTTTATATATATTTTGAGTTGGGGATCCTATCCCAGGATTCAGCCTAAAACATGGCTCCAGATCCTCAAAAATGGAAAAAAATCCACAAAAAATAAACTAAATAACCATAAAAATCCAAATAATATAGTTCAAAACCAACTTTGGGAAAATATGGGCGTGCACCCCTCTGTCTCCGGGCTCCAGGTCATATGGGTGTTTGTTGGAAGCAGGCCAGAGTAGAAAGAAAGGCAATTTTGGGAAAGAAGGCATGCACAAGGAAAGTGACAGCTGGAAGGAAGAGCAACACACGTGCATGCAGGGAAGACCTAACGAAGTTAGGGTTAGGGTTTTTGCAGCGTATTATAATGGCTGAAGAACCATAAACATATAAATATAGATACTTAGGTATCATAAGGGGTTCAGATATAGGGGTTCATAGCATTATCGAGTTTAGCTAGTTATCCGTGAGTTGTTACGATATGTAATATTTTGCTGTATGACCTAACTTTGTAAGTTGTTGAGCTAGAGAGGATGAAGGAAGGTAGATCTAGAGGGTTAGATCGCAGAGTGAGGAGCCTGGTGCGATCTAGTTCGCCTCATATAGATCTTACCCAACATGGAAGAGTTGTAAGCGCATGATGTTGTAGTGATATAACGACTATAATAAAAGAGCCAAGAGCCAGATATTTGTGGACGTAGCCCAGGAGGGGGTGAACCATAGTAACATCTGTGTTATGTGATGAATGCATGCATATCTTTATTGGTTTTAAGTAAATATTGCTATACTGAATGAATGAGTTTCTATATTTCCTACTTATTCATAAATGATAGTATATTGTGTTTACAAGTTATAATAGTGGTTCAATATATAGTTCCCATATCTCACACTCAATCCTAGGTTGTAAACACATGAGTATTATAGCCACCCATTAAAGCTATCTTGTGTGAGATTGTGCAGTGCACTCCATGCGCTGTGTTGTGTTCTGGTTTACCAAGAGGGCCAATATTTTTAGAGGCTTTGTTGGAAACCCGAATATACATGAACCCTGGGTCAATAAACTCGGACATAAAAGAAGAAGTAAAGTAACAAATGGTTCCATTGTTGTTGGTAGGAACATGAGAGGATTGAGTAGATGAGATAAGTTGAGCAAGAGAAGAGTAAGGAAAAGAAGAAAACAATGAGCTACTAGAAGGGGATGTTGAGACCGTGGAATCCCACAAAAGAAGAGATCGAAAGTTGGTTAAGAACCAAAGAGCTGGATTTTAAACAGAAAGACAACAGAAACATAGAATAACACCCTGCAAATATCTTGAGAAATACGTGTTTACTGATCCAGATGAAGTCTTTTTCTGTGATTTCCCACACTTATTGCAGGAGTGGATACTAAGGTTGAAGGATAACCATGCAACGAACTGGATCTGACAGTTAGAGTGGACTCCATTACAGATTGAGCAGTTACAATAGGTGAACAAAAAATTCACCCGTGCAATAGATTTTTGGCTTGACAGTATTGTGGCAAGTTTTATAATAGAGTTTGCAGTAGACACGCCGAAGTTGTACAACGCAGAAAATAAAGAGTTTCTATGCAGACCTCGAGGAAGGTACATTAGATCGTTGTATACTTCTATTAAGATACTGCTATACAACAAAAGTGTACTGACAATGGAGTTTGACAACTAAACTTCCCTGCATGCATGGGGGAAGGGGGGAAGCACTGACAGAAAGAGGATAAATGGAAGGAGGAAAGGATAAGGGGAAGGAGGAGGAACCCTTGGACCCAATCTGCTTGGGAAATTGACCAACGATTCAAGCGTTTAAAAGGAAAGTTGAAGTATCTCATGACCGATATGTAGCATAGGCACCTGTTCGTCAATTCACTACTACCACACTTAAAATACCCATTGTGACAACAAAATTTCCAGACGCAGAAAGAGGCTTTGCAGGTAGCCCTGCAACTGGAAGAAAACCAGTATCAATAGATGAACCCAGCTATCGAAGAACTGAAGGAGGATTTGAAGAACTTAATGTTCCAGCTAAACTAGAATAAGAGTAAGGACAAACAAGAAGCCGTTTGGTGCACTACATGCAGGACAGAAGGACACCACAAGAACAAATATCCAACATTCACGTAGTGTATGGCATCAGGAATGCCAAATCCATTACCAAAAGGAGGATTATGGTGCGAAATCTGCAAGAAACTGGGTCACGATCCTTATCATTGCACAATGATGCAAAAATACCAGACAGTCACAAAGAGTTCATATTGCAACTTTTGCAAGTTAGTGGGCCACGATGACAAATATTCTAGAACCATGGAGCTGATGAGAGAGAGGACATCCGATGCATATAGAGTGCAGGTAGAAATGATGACTGGGCAAGTTGCACCAACAATTTAACCAAGCTCCAACTCCATACAACACTACCTAGCAATAGTATAATATTGTGCAACAACCATATAATAACGCGCAACAACAGTACAACACAACACAACCTATGTAGAATATTCCACAGTATAATCAAACACCTCAGTACAATGTGCCGAGAGGAGATCGAGCAGACTACAGAAGTGGAGGATGAGCGAGAGGAGGTTTCAGTTGAGGTAGAGGACCAGTGGTATGTCACAATTTTCAACAACTAGGACATTATGAAAGAGAGTGTCTACTTCCACCAGTGACTTGAATTTATTGTCGCATATTAGAACACGACAAAGATCCAGGAAAAGAGAAACCAGAACAACCGGAATGTCCAATGGATTTCATTCGAAAAAAGGGACGAAGAACAGAACATCAATATAGTTACTCGTGGAGGAGATAAAACAGGAAATTATGTAGTCCAACAAGAGCCAACACAAAATTAGTGGGTGAAGAAGAACACCAAACCAAGGAAACAGTTCGACACGTAGAACGAGAAGGAGGTATTTAAGAAAGAAAGACAAAAAATTCAGAAGGAAGACATGGTGTCGACTTCAACCATGCAACAAAGAAGGGAAGCACCAGAGTACGAGATACCTCTAGTATTGGATCGTACCAACGAAATGCAACTCATGGGACAAGTAAGTACAATCAAAGGTTTTTTGCAATCATGTGTAAAAGTATTGAATGATCCATCATCTGTCAAAATATTGCAAAACATATTAGAAAAATGTAGTATAGAGACGGAAGGAAAACTAGAACAAAAGACAGTCAATCACCTACATACCAAAAGAAGAACCAGTAGGGAGTTCATACTGAATGTAAACATCAGAGATTTCAGCATGGGAGATATCATATTGGATCTAGGATCTGAAGTGAATGTATTACCAAAGAAGACATGGAAATGTATGGGAGATCCCACATTAGGATATTCACCTGTTCAACTGAAACTAGCAAACCAACACAAAGTTCTACCAATTGGTAGACTGAAAGGAGTGACAGTAGACCTAGATGGAGTCTACACTAAAGAAGTTTTCGAAGTCATTGAAATAGTGGATGACACGACACCATATCCACCATTACTTGGTCTGGATTGGGAATTTGACAAGCAGACCATAATCAACTTGAAGACTAGGAAAATTACATTTAAGTCAGTGGAATACAGGGTCATCATGCCATTAGATCCAACGGAAGGGGACAGGTTTGTAGAACCTAATAGCCTAGACTTAGAAGAAATCATCTAGTTGTATAGAACAACTGTGCGTGATGAATATTACGTAAACCCAACTGCAGATGGGATACTCAGTTGGCGGAGCATTACTTCATGTGCAACAAACTCAGACACTGGTCTAGAAAACTAGAAACAAAGGCTACATGAATTTTCCACAAGAAGATGTGCACGAATAGACCGCACAGTAAGATGGGTTGGCACAGAGATAAGGGAACCACCTAGTTTCCATGGAATAAATGATTTGGAAACATTCTTGGCACAGTATGAAGATGAAGTCTTGGAGAATCAAAGACTGTTAGCACTTGATATAGCACTCAAGGACACATCTGCAATATGGTGGGGCGCACACAAAGAGACAATCACAGATTGGTACCAATGTAAGCGGTTACTGCACATAAGGTTCAGTGCAGAACAAAAAGACAACAAGCAGCAACATAAGTATGATGAAAAAGGGGCACCAGCGGAACACTTGGAGGAGTGCAGGATGCTGTGGAAATTGAAACCCCTAGAGGAATGGCCTAATCATTTCATACACACTCTAGAGGGCATACCAACAAACTGGTATACAGACCAGGAATTGTGCAAAGGAACTATGACCTGGACGACATTGCAACAGAATTTTACAATCACTTTCTCATTCGAGCATGAGAATCCCAACATAGATGTCGCTCTTAAATACATAAGAGGAGTGATATTCATCAAAGAACCAGAAGTAGAACTTATCACAGAAGAACAATAGCGGAACAAACAGATAGTTAAGGAACTGTTTTCATGTTACCATGTGCAAGAGGAAGAACCAGATGAAGACGATCCACGCGATATTCATATTGAAGAAGCAGAAGGAGAAAGAGAAGTGGAAGGTCCACCCATAGAATCATAAGTTATTTCTGCATCGATCAAGGTAAAGAAAGTCAACATTGGGAAAGTTGAGAATCCCAAAATGGCCAGCATTGGAGACTAATGGGATGAACAAACAGTGGAAAGTATAACAAAGTTATTGCACGAGTATAACAACTTGTTTCCTATGACATTTACAGAGATGAAGGGTATAGTCGGAGATCTAGGAGAAATGAAGATACCACTCAAACTTGAAGCGAGACCGATCAGACAACGACCATATAGATTGAACCCAGTATATAAGTAGAAAGTCAAAGATTAGATAGACAGGATGCTCGAAGCCAGAATCATAGAACTAGTCGAAGAATCAAAATGGATAAGCCTGATGGTAGTTCAGGACAAAAAACAGAGAGGGATAAGGATATGCGTTGACTTGAGAAAGTTGAATGATGCATTCCTACATGACCCGTTCCCTACACCTTTCACAGATGCAGTGTTAGAGAATGTAGGAGGACATGAAGCTTACTCATTCACTGATGGATTCTTAGGCTACCATTAGATCAAGATAGCACAGGAAGACAGATACAAGACCATGTTTGCAACAGAATGTGGCTCCTACCAGTACACAGTCATGTCATTTGGACTGAAGAATGCACCAACAATATTTTCTAGAGTAGTCATTGCCACGTTTAAAGAATTCATCCATCAGTTCCTAGAGGTATACCTGGATGATTGGACAGTCTATAGTTTGTTGAAATACCATGTATAAGTCTTACGGTTGATGTTAGAAAGATGTAGGCAGTGCCAAATATCATTGAACATAAATAAATGCATATTCGGAACACCGTTTGGGATATTATTGGGACACATAGTATGCAAACAAGGTTTACTAGTAGATCCTGCAAAGATTGTAGTAATTGTTAACTTACCACCACCAAAAACAGTCCATCAGCTAAGAGCAACGTTGGGACACACACGATACGAAAGGAAATTTATCAAAGGGTACACACAGATTACTGCACCAATGGAAAAGATATTAAGAAAAGGATACAAAGTTTCATTGGAACGATGAGTGTCAACATGGTCTGGATACCCTTAAGGAAAATATGGTCACTGCGCCAATATTGGTATTTCCAAACTCGGAAAAGAAATTCCATGTACATGTAGATGCATCATCCATAGTACTTGGAGCTATCTTAGCACAACCAGGAGAGAGGGATTTGGATCACCCCATAACATTTGTGAGTAGGAAGCTATCAGAATCTAGGCAGAACTATAACACTACAGAGAGAGAAGCCCTAGCTATTGTCTATGCACTACAAAAGTTCAAACACTACTTATTGGGAAAACACTTTAAGATGTTCACAGATCACTCTGCCCTGAAATACCTAGTCAACAAGCCAGTGTTGGGGGGGAGAGTCTGTCGATGATTACTGTTGTTTCAAGAATTTGACTTCGAAGTAATAGTCAAGCCAGGAAAATTGAATGCAGGACCTGGCCACCTGTCAAGGGTCACAAATGGATAAGAACCTATGAAATTAGAGGAAAACTTCCCAGACACACAATTATTCTCAGTCCAGATCGTTGATCAATACTTCGCAGATATCATTCAGTACTTGAGCATAGGTACTGCGCCGCAAGAATATAACACTGCACAAAAGAAAAACGTGGTAGTCTGATTTGTAGACTATCAACTGATCGCAGGACACTTATAAAAAATGGGTGCAGATAGCATGTTATGAAGATACATGTTAGAGAAAAAAAGACAAAGAGTATTAATAGAAGCTCATGAGGGAATAGGAGGTCATTATGCAAGAAAATCTACCGTGTAGAAGGTATTGCGTGTAGGACTATGATGGCCAACCATTCACTGAGACTTGAAGGAGTACTGTCAAAGATGTGATGTCTGTCAAAGGGTAGGAAAACCCAATAGAAGGGAAATAATTCCATTACAACCATAGGTAAAATGGAAGGCATTCGATAAGTGGGAAATAGAATTTGTGGGACCAATCAACCCAACAACAAAAAGAATAGGAGCTAGATACATTATCACCGCAACATAGTACCTAACAAGATGGGCAGAAGCCGCACCAGTGAAGGATTGCAGCGCGAAAACAACAACACAGTTCCTATTTGAAAAAGTAATCACTCGATTTGGGTTCCCAAGAGTTTTTATGAGCTACCAGGGAACACACTTCATAAAAATCACTATAAGCACTATGAATGAAGAGTTTGAAGTCCATCATCAGAAGATCACACCATATCACCCACATGAAAATGGCACAGTGGAAGCATTTAACAAAATCCGGGAGAATGCACTGACAAAGATATGTAACATCAACAAGGACAATTGGGACCTCAAAGTACCAACAATATTATGGGCCTACAAGACTACGTGCAAAAATTTGACACAGAACACGCCATTTAAACTGGTCTATGGCCAAGAAACAGTGGTGCCATTATAATTTTTAGTACCAAGCTTGCGTGTAGCAGCAATCACACATATGATAGAACAAGGCACAGTACAGGAGAGACTAAACTAGTTTCTAACCATGGAAGAATACAGGATCTTAGCAGGATTCCACCAACAAGTTCTTAAAGCAAGGGAAAAAGTGTGGAATGATAGACACATCAAGAAGAAAACTTTCAAGGAAGGAGATCTAGTATGGATGTATGACAACAAATCGTTTGAGCACACAAGAAAGCTAAGAATGCACTAGCTAGGACCATACGAAGTAAAATATGTCACAGATGGTGGAGCTGTATAGTTGAGAGACTTATCAGGTGTAGAACTGAGAGGGATGATCAATGGGAGTCGACTAAAGCTGTACAAGGATAGTCGACCACCCACAGTGCAATGGAAAAAAAAAAATCAACAACAACAGCAAAAGTTTCGATAGTACCAACAGAGGCAAAGTGCGTCAAAAGAAGAAGGGGTATGCATAATTAGGAGCACAAAATCAGCGAGGAGAAGGACAACGGTCACAGAAAAAGGGAAACAAGAGGGAAATGGAAAGACGACAAAAGGAGTATGAAACGACAAAGTTATGCGGAATTGAATGACGGAAAGGATCGATGGGATGCTGCATTAATTGCACCAACTAGAGACAGCAAGGCGGAGTCATTGAAATAACAAAAGAACTAGAGGTGCATTGAAACCATAATAAAGGTAGAGTCCTTGACAAGATACATGTAATGCCCATACAACACACGAACACGGGAGTAAAGAGTCCATTTGCAAAAAGAGAACAGATGGAGATCGATAGAGTCTAAGAAGCATAGAGCAGAGTTCACAGAAGTCACAAATACCATTCTAACTTAGCAAACATTCAACATTCACCACCATGTCACCTCCAAAGCAAGAAGAAGCAAGCGAAAGTGCTAGAAAACCCAAAGTTAGAACCATGTCATGAGTACAATTGAAAGAAGGTGAACATAAGCCACCAAAGATCGTCAACGTCAACGAAATCCCATCCCCAGACACAATACCGGTGAACGCCACACCTGTAGTGGAAGAAACCCAACAGCTAGCATCGGAGGTCACAAATATAGATAGACCAACAGAGGTATAGTAGCAACAGAACTAGGACGTAGAAACCCTGAAGGAGGCGCAACCACAAAACACCGAAGCAACTCCGAGAGTCAATGGAACGAGGATAAATCAGGAAACAACAGTGAATCCAGACAAGTCTCAAACCACCGGGTCAGAACACCCACCGGAAGGAACAGTAGAGGATATCATAGGCTGGCCATAATGGTATTCTGAAGCACAAACAAGAGCCACTAGAACCTCGAGCCAGCCACCACCAAAGAAAGACAAGAAGCAGGTACCTAGGTCACCTCACAAGAAACCTGTTGCAACCCTCATTCTACTGCATATACCAGATAGGGTATGAGTGGAATCAGGTTTGCTAGGGAAAATTGACAAGATAAAATACTCATACCACGATGTAGTAGACACAACAAGTTTCCAGAATTTGCAAAGAGAGTATATCTAGAGACTGTGTGCACAAATCCGGTTGGGGAACTGATTGATCAACCACTCCAATGGGAAACAGGGTTGGAGAAAACATGAAGTTTAGGTCTGTTGGATCTACCACATTTTGTAGAGGTTAGTACACAAGTAGGCGCATCAAACAACTATTGGAAGTCACACATGGCGGGGACATATGGTTGGACAAGCTCGTCTCGATAGACGTAGAGCTTATTGCGAACATAACAGGGTTGACATCCCAGGGCATGGATCCTGCACAGTTTCTTGATGACAAAGCCAAGGAGAAAGCATTAGAGGAAGAGATGAAGAATAAGTATGGTACTGACAGGGGGACACGAGGAATCATTATCAAGAGGATCAACGATGTCGCAACACAAATGGGTACAAAAATATTAGCCTATAAGCTACTAAGAAAATTATACCGCGAGGAAGTTCTGGTTAGGGTTGTCGCAATTGCATCTCAGTGTTCCGAGGGCACCACAGTGAGTTGGGAACCCTATCTCTTGAACTTGTTCATGGATGACTGGAAGGATGTGCAGGATCTAGGAATAGAGTTTCACTATTCATGGCTAATCATGTTAATAGCCTTTATGGGATGGAGGGAACCCAGATATGTAACTTTCGTTACCAGACCCAAACCAAATTAGGGAGCGAGATATTTACTGTTGAAATTCACATCGGATGCTAGGCACAAAAGGATGAATAGGTCCATATTTGAAGGATACCTACGTGACCTGCAGGAAGCCATCAACAACATGTAGAGAATAACACCAGAGGCTGTTGCACGGTATCAGGACATCGCCAACTTCAAGGCCACATGACATATGATGTGGATACAGGTGTGGAAGGACCCCGATAAGCAGTGGACATAAATACTCTACTGTATCATAGAGGGCAACATTGACATGGTGATCAAATACTGGGAATATGAATGGAAGATTCAAGTCCTCACCCAAGACTTGCTGGAAAGGAAAACAGAAGAGGAGGAAGGGCAGGAGGAAACACATCCTCAAGAAGTCCAATTTCCCAAGAAATGAAGGATGGGCCAGACGAAAACAACATAGACAAACGAAGGGGCAGCTAAGACAGGGACCCAAAAGGGGAAAACGAACACTACGCAACCGGCTCAAGTGCAATAGAAATAGGTTGAGGCAGTGCAGGAGACCACACCAAGTCCCAACTCACAGGAACCAGGTTGGAACAAGAGGCCAGCTACACATATAAGAGGAGCACACAAGAATATGAAGGTGCAAAGAACACCTCCAGACTATACGATCACGAAGGAAAATGGAGAAATGATAGCGCGAATGGTCCAGGATTGTCTATTCGAGGATTTTGACAATGCTGCGCACCACAGGGATAGGATTCAAGAGGAGATGGAAGACATGTGAAAGTTCCTCAAGAAAATTAGGGAAGTGCAAACAACAAAATAACATGGGAACAGGGCCATCAGCACTGCAGACAGAGGAAGGACTGGAAGAAGGAGAGTGGGATACATTTCATACAATACCGCAATCGAGTGCAACATTCCACATCACACAAGCAGAGGCAGAAGACAATGTCCATCACAGAGCACATCAAAGGGGCACAAGACATGAAGAAGCTGTAGGTAGAACTCACCATTGCGCAAACACAGAAGAAGGAGCATCATGCTCAAATGGAACCGTTTCAAGAGCGGGTAGCAGAAGTCCTAGCACAAGAAGAGGAATCTAAGACACATATAGCATAGACCCAGGCAGAGTGCATGGAATTGATCAGTGACGAAATTGCAGTCCAGATAGTGGACACACTCAAGGAGAAGACTGCACAGGCGCAAACACAGGCAGCAGAGATCAAAGAGAAGTTCCAGGTGGTCACTAGGGAGATCGAAGATTTGTGTTAGGTGGCTCGGGATGAGCCACATGTCAGTGTTGGGGGCCTATTGGAAGCAGGCCAGAACAGAAAGAAAGACGATTTTGGGAAAGAAGGCATGCACGAGGAAAGAGACAACTAGAAGGAAGAGCATCACGCGTGCATATAGGGAAGACCTAAGGAAATTAGGGTTAGGGTTTTTGCAGCATATTGTAATGGATGCAGAGACAAAAACGTATAAATATAGATACTTAGGTATCATAAGGGGTTCAAATATAGGGGTTCGGAGAATTATCGAGTTTAGCTAGTTATCTGTGAGTTGTTGCGATATGTAATATTTTTTTGTATGACCTAACTTTGTAAGATATTGATCTAGAGAGGACGAAGGAGGGTAGATCTAGATGGTTATATCGCAGGCTGAGGAGCTTGGTGCGATCTAGTCCGCCTCATATAAGTCTTACCCAACGGGGAAGAGTTGTAAGTGCGCGACGTTGTAGTGATAGAACGACTATAATAAAAGAGGCAAGAGCTAGATCTTTATGGACGTAGCCCAGGAGGGGGTGAACCATGATAAAATCTGTGTTATATGATGAATGCATGCATATATTTATTGGCTTTAAGTAAATATTTCTATATTGAATGAATGAGTTTCTATATTTCATGCTTATTCACAAATGATAGTATATTGTGTTTAAAAGTTATAATAGTGGTTCAATATATAGTTCTCATATCTCGCACTCAATCTTAGACTATAAACACATGAGTATTATAACCACCCATTAAAGCTATCTCGGGTGAGACTATGCAGTGCACTTTGTGCGTTGTGTTGCCTTCTGGTTTACCAGGAGGGTTAATAGTTTTAGAGGCGTGGTTGGAAACCCAAACAAACATGAACCCTGGGTCAATAAACTCAGACAGAAAAGAAGAAGTAAATGAACAGTGTTCCATGTGTCTAAGTGATAAGCATTGGCGCCCTATTCCTCTTCCTGGTACTTTTCCCTTGGTATCCATATGGTCGAGTGCCAATTCAAAACAACATTGTGAGCTTTGGTTTAGCCCTGGTCTTATGCTGGTGGTCACGTAGTATCCTGCCCTGGTCGACGGGTAGCCCCCGCAGACCAGATGCTCCCCAAAACTCCGCACTAACACAACCTAAATAATGATTGTGCCACGTGGTATAACAAGCAATACACATTCCCATCTAGTGAGCCCATAGTTGTTAGTCCGTTGCCTAGTCTGGAGGTCGGAGGTTCGAGCTCGATAGAGTGCAAAACAAATTTTGACCCAGGAAACATTGGCCTTATCCAAGGTTCCACGTGGAACCCTATGATTGGGCCATGTGTTGTATCTAGATTGGTCGAGTACACACAGTCAACAAACAATCTCCTTATTAAGTCTGCCTGCATAGTCATCTTCCTGCCACATGTCACGCCTGGAGCATGCCATGTCACTACGACCTATCAATCCATACAACCACGTGTCATCTGTACCCTACCACATTTCATACTATCACTGATCCACGTCATCGTACGGACTTCCACATCAACATCTGTACAATCCACATGTCAAATATGTATCGTGCCAACTCAACCCTGAAAACGTCAAATCCACCTGGCACGTGTCACATCATGGTGCTGGCACATCAGCATGATGATGTCATCTTCCATGTCATGCTGATGTATTGTTTACATCATAAGTATGGCCTCTGACTGTTGACTTTGACTTTTTTTCATGTTTGGGAAAAATTTCAGAATGGGATAACTTTCGCATATTATGTCCATTTTCAGAAAAAAAATATATTGCCAGAATTGACGCAATGAGCCCTACAAGATGGCATTGGTTTTGTTTGATTCCAATAGATTTGAAATTTTGGCCTTCCTGGATCCATTTTGGATCATTCCTCCCCACTAACACATTTTGGTCCTCCAAAAGGACATTAACCAGTCATCAAGTGCGGGATAGGCCTCCCCACTTGTCCTTTGTCTTTAAACTTTGTCCTGTGAACATGTCGCATCATAATCAATTGCAAAACAACCATGATAATTGAAAACATATTGTTGGCCATTTGAACTCATTCACATCTTACTAAATCCAATACCATCCATGTAGAAAACATTAGCAGTGATAATATCAAAAATATGATTGAAAATGAACCAATATGTTTATCGGGCTTGCACAACATTAACTTATCTTGAAGCAAAGTATGATTGAACTCCCATCCTACAAACATCACATGTTCATGTGTAATATCAACTGCTTTACTTGGCACAATTACAGGTGTATTTCTTGCATAAGTTTCCTTCTTTAATTGTTCCATTGTTAGAAGAGATTGATTTTCTTTTATATGATGAGCATGTACAACATATTCAATTCCCTTTTTAAACATGTGATATTGATTATGTTCCCTGTAGAATATTGCTTTGCAATCATATATATAAGGGCTTTCTAAGACCAATCCACATGTTTCTAGTGGCACCACATCACATATAACTTCATCCACATACTTAGATGTAATTGCAAATTTTATGATACATTTCTTAGTTATGGGAAATTTTTGATCTTTTCTTATCCAATTTAGTGAATAGGGTTTGTGATGCATCTCATTTTTTAATCCCAATTTCTTAACCACCTCTTCTGAAATTAAGTTATATTGATATCCACTATCTATCAATGTGTCGATATTGGTATGTTTCACAATGACCCTTATATGGAACAATTTACTTCTAGAATCAAAACCATCACCAATTTTACTTGTCAAACCAACTGTTGTAATCTTAGACTCATCACCTGAATCTGATCCCAAGACTATTGGTCGTGTTGATATTGCAACTTTTTCCCTCCCTTTCCTCTCTTTGAACCACTTTGGTTTCTTCTCTAGGTGAAATTGTCAGCAATGTTCATCATCTTTCCCTTCTATCTTGCAATGCTTGCAAGATATATTCTCTTCCTTCACTGTCGTTGAATTTTCTTTCTTCCCATTCCCTTTGCCTTTGCCATCTTTCTTTGAATATGATTCCCCTGATACACTAACTCCAATTTTTCTTGTTTCAATATATGTTGCTTGAACAGAAACTTGATCAATATTATTAGGTCCAAACATAAATACAATATTACGAATATAAGCAAGAAAACATCCTATATACTTCCTAAGAGTTTCTTGTGTAGTCAATGGAACATCTAACATCAAAGCCATCTTACAAAATTCATCTGTATATTCCTGCACTGATTTTCCTTTCCTTAAATTAAGACTTTTCCATTCAATTAAATCCTTTTCCTTATACCCTAAAGGATAAAACTCTTTTCTAAGTGAGGAAATAAAATCATGCCATGATGGAAAAATCTTACCAACTTGTTGACTTCCATGTTGCATCTTACTTTGCCACCTTATGAGAGTTGTGCCTTCAAGACGAAGCGATGCCAATCTGATTTTGGTTGCCTCATCTTTGATTTGTTTCACATTACAATATACCTCCATCTATCTAACCCAGTTATCAAGTTTCTTAGCATTAACTTCGCCATCATACATAAGTTTCTCAGTATTAACTTCGCCATCATACATAGGAAAAACGAATTTTACATCAAGTTTAAGTAATGGCATATCAGGCTTATGTTTATGAGAATGTTTTCTTGAAGAAGTAGTGTTAGAAGTGGAACTTGAACTTGAATAAGAAGAATATGGAGATGAAGGAGGTGAAGGATGAGGTTTAGGAGGGTCCTCTCCTTCTTCACTTGTTTCTTTTTTTGAAGATTCCCATTGAATCGGTCTCTTTCGTTCCAAGTAATCATCATACACCACTTTTACCATCTCCGACATGGCAAATAATTTTTTTTGAAACTCTCTTTCATTTTGAGAAAGACCTTCTTTCGATGCCATATTCTCACTTTTAGATGTCCTCTTTCTTGATCCAATCTCAGGATCTCCTTATACAAGATATCCTTCACCACGAATTCGATTTTCCTTGCTAATCATGCAAACTCAAACAACCAACTGTCAACCTTCTTTGATACCACTTGATCCGTAATTGATCTTTTAAAGACTATGGTTAAGTTTATGCATGAGTTCATTTAACATTTAGGAATTAAATTGAAAAAGAATATTTAATGAAATAATGTTGCATCGAATGCAGAACAAAAAATAAGCACTAAGAATAGAAAACCATAATGACAAATATTGATAACGGAGTTCGACAAGGTTGCCTACGTCTCCGGGCCTTTGTCTCAATGGGGGAGGCTTTATTATTAATCTTCAATGCTGCAAAAATACATCATAAGTACATTAAATGGATTAAAACTAGTTTGTTTGTGTTCTTCTCGACCTTAAGAATCCAACACAACTAAAGACATTGAAAAAGACTAAGCGTAGCTCCTGGAAATGGCCTCCAAATTCTGCTTCCTCAATGGCTTTCATACATAAAAATGGCTTGAGCTTCACAATTCCTCAACATTTATGTTGTTTCTGAAACTCCTTGGACTGTCAAAAACCTCTGGTTTATATATATTTTGAGTTGGGGATCCTATCCCAAATTCCTCCCAAGATCTGGCCGAAAAAAGGACTCCAAATCCTAAAAAATGGGCAAAATCCACAAAAAATCAGACTAAATAACCATAAAAATCAAAATAATATAGTTCAAAACCCACTTTGATAAAAATATGGGCACACACCCCTCTGTCTCCGGGCTCCAAGTCATATGGGTGGTCCATGTGTCCAAGTGTTAGGCGTTGCCTCCCTAGTCCTATGCACGGTCCTCTACACTCGGTCATGTGCTAGGCCATACAGATGAGTGTTAGTTCAAAACAACACTACGCGCTTTAGTTTAGCCATGGTCTTATGTTGGTGGTTACGTAGTATCCTTCCCTGGTTGGGAGGTAGCCCTTGCTGATCGAGTGCTCCCCAAAACTCCGCACCAACACAACTTAAATAACAATTGTTCCACATGGTATAACAAGTAATACATGTGCCCATCCAATTAGACCATAGTCGTTAGTTTGTTTCCTAGTCCGGAGGTCGGGGGTTCGAGCCTGATGGAGTGCAATTTTTTTTTTGACATAACCAAGATTGGCCTTATCTATGGTTCCACGCGGCACCCTATGATTGGGCCACATGTCACCTCTGGATTGGCCCTGTACACACAGTCATCAAACAATCACCCTATCCAATCAACATGCATAGTCAGTCGCCTTCCACATGTCACACCTAGACCGTGCCACGTCACTTACACCTGTCAATGCGTACAAACACTTGTCATCCATATCCTACCAAATGTCAGAATGTCAATGATCCACATCATCATACAGACTTCCACATCAACATCTGTACAGTCCACGTGTCGAATATGTAATGTGCCAACTCAGCCCTAAAAATGTCAAATCTTCTTAACACGTGTCACCTCCTAGTTCTACCACATCAACATGCTGATTTCATCATGGTGTCATGCTTACATCATCTACAATGTCATGCTGATGTACTATTGACGTCAGCAGTATGGCCTTTGACTGTTGACTTTGATTTTTTTTGCTTGTTTGGGAAAAAGTTCAGTTTGTGATAGCTTTCGCATACGGTGTCCATTTTCGAAAAAAAAACATACTCTCGGAATCGACACGACAAACCCTATGTGATGGCACTAGTTTTGTATGATTCCTAGAACTTTGAAATTTTGGCCTTCCTGGATCCATTTTGGATCAATCTCTAAGCCTTATGTCTATTCAAAATAGACTAACAAAATTCTTTCTCTTTCCTTCTAAATCAAAGCAAATGAATTTACTATAAATCAACGATATATCTTTTAAATTACTTTTCTCATCACAATCACCGATGCTGAACCATTTGAAGTGTGGAAGTGCGGAAGTGCAACAATGTGTGCCAGTTCTATGCACAAGGATTAAAGATACACTCCCATGTAGACCGAGAATAGATACATGACAATGCCAGAGCACAAGCAATATGAAACATCCGTACAAGCATTGGAACAATGGATTGACTGAACGAGGATTTAAAATAGTATGTGTGATTGCATTGCAAAGAAGGTGCATGTGAGCAACATTGGCAAATCACACCAATAAAAGCACCCAAAAAAATTGTAAAAAACAACACGAATAAATCCATCACAACATACAACAATCAAGGAATTACAACAAAGTACAGAACTATTGCAAATGTCCACCTGCAAAACCATAGTAGATTGCGAACATGTATTTCTTCCACAAAACCATCGAAAACACAACAACCCTTTATTATGCTCGCCATGTACCCGTGCCCAATGTGAACACATACAACCAATAGCTATGCACACCCGGAAAAACATGTCAGTAGCAAAGCCATCCGCAGAACCGGTGACATGTGAAACTACTAGTGCCAACATGCAAAATGAATGCAATACAAGAACACCATAGAATTTCCAATAGACCAAATGTCCACTACGCGATGCAAAAAAAAACTACACAAAGAACTAAAAACATAGCTATGTGATGTGCACAATCACGGATGCAAAAATATTTGAAATCACAGCTCTGAAAGTGCCTTGATGCAATACATCGACATGTTCCAATTCCTCGCACAAGAATTAAAAACGCAACATCTTAACTCCACTAAGTATAGGTGTGTAGGTTGCACAAGGATTCAAAATAGTCTGACCAAAATCTTTCTCTATTATCAATGAATGTGTTGGTCGTCTGTAGGTATGTAGTCCAGATAGCTATAATTGGTCTACTTAGCACTGTGTATCTCTAAGCCTTATGTATCTACAAAATAGATTGACAGAAAGTTTGCTCTTTCCTTCTAAATCACAGCAAATGAATTTACTATAAATCAGTGATCTATCTTGCAAATTACTTTTCTCATCACAATCACCGATGCAGAACCATTTGAAGTGCGTAAGTGCAGCAATGTGCAAGGACAATGTGTGTCAGTTCTCCGCACAAGGCCTAAATATAGACAACCTCATGTAGACCAAGAATAGATACATGAAAATTCTAGAGCACAAGAAATATGAAACATCTGTTCAGGCGTTGTAACAATGGATTGATTGCACGAGGATTTAAAATAGTATGTGCGATTGTTTTACAAAATAGGATCCTGTGAATAAAATTGACATATCGCACCAACAAAAGAACCTAAACAAATTGTAAAAAACAACACGAATAAAGCCATCACAACATACAACAATCAACGCATTACAACAAAGTACAAAACTATTGCATATGTCCACCTGCAGAAGCATAGTAGATTGCGAGCATGTATTTTTTCTTCATAACCGTAAAAAACACAACAACCCTTTACTATTTTCTCCACGTACTTGTTCCCAATGCAAATGAACACAACCAATAGCTATCCACACTCAGAAAAACATAGAAACAGTAAATCCATCTGCAGAACCACCGACATGCCAAAATGCTAGTGCCAACATGCAAAATGACCACAATGCAACAATGCTAGAGAATTTCCAACAGACCAAATGTCCACTGTGCGACACAAAAAAAAATTGCACAAAGCACCAAAGACATAGCTATGTGAGAAGAAAACAAATCGTCCAAGCAAATGTTTTTGCACATAAGTAGCAACACATTGAACTTTGCAACACTGAACATCTACAAATGAACTAGGATCCCATGTGTTGCGACAATTGCATCAGATTCCTTAGATGAATACATATCTTTTGAAAAAAAAATGTAGTTATCTGCATCTTCAAATGCAAATAAAGATGTGAAAGACATAACTACACTGAGTTCTTGCATATGTCAATCACAAAAGTATTGTCAACATCAACCTGCCAACTCCCCGCAATGCAAAGATGTTGCATAATTGAAAACAAACTGAATAGTTATTGTCCAAGCCAAAAACCTATGCAAAGCAAAGAAGACACAATTCTATGTGATGTGGAAAAAATGTCAAAGACAATGTCTTTGTGCATAGGAAACATTAATATATTTTTAAGAATGCAACTATCTGCACCTTCAAATTCAAATGAAATTCAAAGAGATCTATCAACACATACAATTTTTCACAAGATAAAACACAACAACCTTAAACAAAACACCATAGCTAATTCCAATAAAATACAACACCTGCACCATGGATGAACCATATACTATTAGACAACAAGCACAAAAACCTATAGCATCTACCAAAGAAAGATAGGTGAATATCCATATTTGTAGATGAAAAATAAGAATCACTTCAAATTATCCTCACGGGAATTGAAAACGGACCCAATGTTCATTATCCCAGGAAAAAACCCTGTACAAACAACAAAAGAGACAACCATGTCGGATGCCAGCAAATTGTCAAAGAAAACCCTAGCTCGCTTAAATCGCATCTGCAAAAAAAAAATAGCCAATCATTTTGACCAGCAACACAAAAGAGCTAATTGCACTACTCCCAAAGGTCTTTCCCTACACACCTTTCATTGTTTTCCACCCACATAGCTACTTTAGGAGCATGAAAATGATCCAACAAAACATCATAACAAACTCCAACAAAACACAACAGTTGCACTATGCATCGAGCATATACTATTAGAAAACAAGCACACAACCTAATTGCATTTTCATAACAAACATAATTGAATATTCATATTTGCAAATGCAAAATAATAATCTCAACACCACAAGTCATGCAACTCCCAACACACAACACTTGAACATTGATAACATCTTTGTCTTTCATAATGCCTTTCTTTCATGTCAGTATTTGTCTCTCACGCTCACACTTTTTGTAAGAAACCCCGACCCACTCAAATCACCTCTGCAAATAAAACAAAATAACAATAAACCATTTCAACCAACAACAGAGTTGAACTAACTCCACAATGAAAAATAATAATCAGTTTCTAATCTTCCTAGTAATATAGCATGTGATGCACATGATTTCTTACCCTCTGACATAGATTTGAAAAATTCCAACACCACAACTCCTGCAACTCACAACACACATCATGCCTTTTTTACCTGTAAACCTTTAATTGTGTTTGTCCTGCACACTCTTTGCAACAAACCTTGGCCCTCTTAAATCACCCCTAAAAAACAAAACAACAACCAATCATTTCAACCAACAACACAATAGAACTAAATGCACTACACATGAACATAACTAATTGTTGTATGTATCCAACCAACATGGCTCAAAGAAAGATAATAGATGCTCATGATTTCTTACCTCGTCTTTATCGCTCATAGAACACTATATCATGTTATCATGCAAAGAACTGAACAACAATTACTTTGAATCCATAAAATCCCCTACACATAATAATCTCATACAATACACATAAATCTATTTATATTTATTAAAATTTATCTATACATTGTATGATAATAAATACATTTGCATATTATCCATTCAACATGTGACACAGTGACAAGCTTCGGGAACTGATATCCTCTCAGAACTGTGACACTAGTACTTTCACCCCTCCCAACCATGTGTTATAGCTCCACAATTAAATCGCTTATAAAATTTTCATCACCGACCCGACAATAATATGTTTTTTGGAACGACCAATTGGAAGCCGACAAAAAAAATTGAATCGCTTGCAACAATGTTCAACTATGGAAAAAAGCGATAAACTTTTGGTCAACACAAAAACTAATTAGTGGTCAACACAAAATCTATTGCTATAATCACGGGCCTTCGAGAAGGACTAATAAGATAATGAAATGCCTTCTTTTTAGGTATTTTTTAAGTTTTTAGATTAGAGATTTATCCCTAAATATTATGTCTTTATATAGAAATTTGAATGCATGAATAACCAAATGCTTATGAAGAGTCTGGTTTTAATCATTAGTTGACTTTTACATATATAATCTTAACAAAAATTGGGAGAATCCTAGTGCATAAAAAGAAAAATGGGATTAATGATGTTTTGAGATTTTATGAAACTGATGTATAAGGGAATTATTTGATTTTTGGAGTTTTTTTTAATATTAAAATTGCAAAGAATGTTGAGTCAATGCGAATAGTTGTCATAGAGGACTCAACCAAGTTTCAAAAGGGAAGTAAAAGTCTTTTCTAAATGGATTTTATGCCCATCGTAAAAATTATAAATTATTTAATTAGTTAGTTGTGATGTATAAGAAGTTATAAGGAGTTTTGTGGTTTAAAAGGAAATCTATATCTGCAAAAGGGAGGATATTATTCAATTATATTTTGTATGAGGTATATTGGGGTGGATAATGTTACAAGAGTTATAAGGTGTTTTCTTGAAATTAAAGGATTTTTTATTTGTTCTTCTCAGTGTGGTTATAGGGAGGAAAATGCCCCTTAATAAAATTGAATTTTTTTCTAGTCCTAGTTTGGTCCGAAATTGAATAAGGAAGTTTTAGGAACTCTTGTATGTGGCCTTGTGATTATTCATCCATGATGGTGTTTTTATTGTATTTCTCTTTCAAAAACTCGAATCAATCACATGCACATAACTCCATAATACAAAGAAGGAAAGCACGTGAATAAAAACAACAATGCAAAGAAGGCAAGCACATGAATACAACAATATAATCTCATGACAACAAGCAAAAGGGACAAAATCATTTCATTTGAAGACAAATTTGCTCACAATTAGCTTCTTGAATTATAAGGTTGCCTACAATATTTCTTTTTGTAAAGTTTTTGGAAGTCTTTTTCATCAATTTTTTTATTACAATTCTAGGAGTTCGAGTCTATCATTGAGTTTTTAGGAGTCTTACTTTAGGGTGGAGTTGAAAGAATCCCTTATGAAGTATTAAAGGTCCAATAATTTTTACATGTGTGCCACATTTTGAAAATGCATTTGACATCTTTTGATCTAACGTGAAATTGAATAGGGGATCAAGTGTGATGATAAATGTCTTAGTATGATTGGTCACCATTTGGTGTTGTGACACTTCGTTCTTTGATTGCGAAATTGTCGTGATACTTGGTGGTTTTTGTGATAGATTTTTTTGGTACTTCAAGAACTTATTGGAATCGAGACGTCGAGTATTGAAGACCCGTTCACTCTTCTACACACTTTAATTAATATTACACTAGGATCAAATCTTCAAATATGTAAAAGTTCACTAAGTCATGTGGCTACATATATGAAGATCATACACAAAAAAATTGATCTGGATGCAGACCCCCTACATCAGCAGGGTTCTGCGACCTCCCGGTCTCTGGATCATTCTTCTTCTGAGCCGAAATAGCTCTTCGGACACCTGTTGGAACCCTTTGAACAAATCCATAAGTCCCTTTGTCCTTTGGCACAAGTCTTGAGAAAATCTGTGTGCGTGCCCCTTTTTCGATGCTCTTCTCTATTCTGAACCAACACACACCCTTTGCGTTTTGAGTTTTCGGGACTCCTGCATGCGAGCTCTCCCAGGCTCCTTGTCCTCTTGAACTTCCGATTGTCGAAAAGCCAAAAAGGGCTCAACGGCTCTGGCTCGTGCTATTCCTCCAAATAATTTTGGGGTTTTGCGATTTCGCGAGTCGGGACTCCAGGTCTCCCGACTCCTGGCCTCTCAAACACCTGGGTCCCGAAATGCCGAAATGACGATCCACGTCAAAGCGCTACCAGATTTCACGATTCAGGGAATCATGATGCAAGCGTTCCCCCTGTCCTTTGTCTTTCAAATCCCGGTTCCCGAAATGCTGAAATGTCTTGGCATTCGTTCTTTCGGGGTTTCGCGATTCCGGATGTAGACAATTCTAGGTCCTTTGAGCTCCCGGACCCCGAAATGATGAAATCTCTCCCTCTGAGAGATCAATGGCCCATACCCTTCTGGAACCAACGGCTACGATCCCACTGGATCGACGGCTCAAAATCTTTTGAGACTTTCTCGAAACCTGGACCACTCGCCACGTGTCTTCCTTGATGGACGGTCCTGGTCCTTTCGCGAATTCTCCTTTCGCAATTTCGGCGACTCTTCACTCTCAATCTCCTGGTGTCCGAATCCCCGAGTTCCTGAAATGGCTCAAATATTTTTGGGATTTTGCGAATCGGGAATCCACGATGCAGTGACTCCAAAAATCTCTTGTCGCTCCAAATCCCTGAATTGTGACATGGGAATTCTTGTATGAGATCAACGGTTGTCGTTGATCTAGATCTCCCGATCGCTATCCTTTCTGAGCTTTAGAGTATTGGAAGATACTTGGCCCTAATCCCCTCGCTACTCTGCAAGATCCAATGTTCCACAGGATTTTGCACTTCTCCACGAAGCATCTCCACCGTCTGTTTCAGCTCCTCTCCTGCGCAACCTCCCAGAGATTAAACTCTGTGCATCTTCCTCCGAATCCGATGGCTATCGGTCCTTGGTGCTAGATATGATGACTATAGGCCTCCCTCAATCCAACAACCCTGACCTTTTCAGAGTTTCCTGAACCAGAAGTTCACGATGCAGTGACTCCAAAATCACTTGCCGTTCCAAGCACCGAACTCCGAAATGTCGAAATTTGAGCGCACTCTCCTTTGATTCTATTGCTCTGTGTGCAAAGGAACTGTTCCTCCTAAGCTTCAGGACTTAGAATAAGTCCTCTCCCGCGCACTCCTTGTGCTACTGATATTTCGAGTAACTCAGATCCGAAGTATTTCTTGTAAAGAAATGCTTCACGCCCTCTTGGCGTTCTTCGGCTCGATGCACACCTTGCAAAGCCTTCCTCCACAGAATGTTCAACAACCCTCTGGGTGTCTTGTCCTCGACACTTCTTCTCTTTTAACTCGAAATAGAGTCCTTCCTGTGAAAACTTGCACACGCTCAATGCCCTCCTGGCAGAGCTTTACAGAACCTTCAGTAGTTATGTTTCTTCTCTGTGCCTTCCTTTGCACAGTTCCTCCTCCAGAGTATTCAGTAACTCTGAGGCTTCCTTTGAGTCTATGAATCCTCCTGGTGTGCCCTCCTGGCATGTTCTTTCTGACTCCTTAGAGTTCAGATGCTCACTTCTTGCGCTGGCCTCTGAACTTCTCGTGTTTCGTTGTGCACTCCTTGCACATCCCAAAGAACCTAGACGGATATCAAAACTTAATCAGATAGACAAATTCTATCTATCCCTGTAGATGAAAATCTAACATACATCTACAACATTCATTCATGAAACATAAATACATGAACAACCATATGCAGGAAAAAATGCTTTTCTATTAATCCTTGTGTCTCTATATAGATGATTTACAAAGGATGGACTATAACAAGTCTCAGCTCTCTCTTGAGACCTCTCTGCTCTGGTCTCTCCTCCTAAATCTCTACTCTACTTCCTTCTAGAGATTCTCTCCCTGAGTCCTCTCCAGATTCTAATTACAAAATAGGGCTCTCTTGAGCTTATCCTCCTCCACCACCTTAGTGTTATCGCTATCTCAGAGTGGCACCTACTCCTACGACTACATTACATAAATGGATGTCACATACATGACTGATATGGACTTAGTTGCAGGTAACCATTAAAGGAAACCTCAACCACTACCTTTACAAAGGTGTGGTCTGGCATTAAAATCCTTACAACATTTATTTGAAATTTTGATTTTCAAAATTGAGAGGGCTGCGCCTCTCCCTTTCTCCATTAAATGCGTGCTAGATGTGCTGGCTGGCTGGCATGCTGCTGAAATGGAGTGATGATCCTGCATCATACTCCTCAGCTGGAAAAATCATGATCTCCTGATCATGAGCTCCTCTCTTCCAGTGTTGAAATCCACCTGAATCCCAAACTTTCCCTTGGAGCTGTCCATCTGCTCCTCTGCTTCGCAGTTGCTGTTGTTGCTGCCCTGCTGCTCTTCCAAGCTCCCTTCTACTCATATTTCCTTTGCTAAATGCTTCTTGTGCTGACCTCAACATCAACCTACTGATCTTCTCAATAACCATGTCCAACTGCTCCAGTGGCTGGCTCTCTGTATGCAGTCTTCTTTGCTACAATTCCTTCATCTCAGTGGGCAAATCTGTTCAATCTCCTCTGTTATCTTTATCTCTCTTTGTGGCACTAAGTGGCCACTCTGCTGCAGACTCCAGCTCTGCAGTCTCCTCACTAAACTGTTGTTCAGCTTCTTCCTGTGGCAGTTCTACTACTGCCATTTCTCCTGCTGCTGACATACTTCTAGCTTCTTCCAGCTTCTTCCAACTTCTCCCCAGGATGGTATGTTCCACTACCTGCTTCCAACTTAGCCTGTTGGATGTGCCATCTTTGCACCATAACCCTCTTCTCTAGGGCTTCCAATTCTTCATATAGATCAGCAAAATCCATGATGTTTGCTTCCTCTTCTTCTTCTTCTACTGCAGGCTCCAGTGCTGCAGTCATCTCTGTTTCAGCTTCCTGGCTAAAAATTTTGAGCCATTCTTTTGAATGCTCCTCCTTTTCTCCTTGAGAAAACATTAGTGTATGCTCCACTTCTTCCTCCATGATAGTTTCTGTTGGCTGTCCTCCTACTTTTGCTGCATCTGCAACACCTTCGCTAGTCTCAACTGGGCTATGTGGCAGGAATGCCCGAATTCCCCCAATCATCAAAATGCTCTTCTGATCCTCACCTGTCAACACTCCTTGCTGATTTGAACTCTCCTCTGAGTTCATGAGACTTTCATACAGTCTCATCTCTTTTCCCTTGTCCACCTGGCAATTTGGGAATTTTCTGTTGCCCACCTGGCAGTCAATGAGATCGTCTGATGCCATCTCATTGCCCACTTGGCAATCTGAACTTTCACCACTGCTCCCACTGGTAGTACACGAGACCTTCTACTGATCTCTTCCCATTGCCCACCTGGCAGTTTATGAGATCAATCGATCCCATCTCCATCAACACTCATTGCTAAACCGAACTCATCCCTGAGTTCATGATACTTTCAGACAGTCTCATCTGCTCTCCCTTGCCCACTTGGCAATATGGGATTTCTTCCCTACCCACCTAGCAGTTTACGAGATCTTCAGCTAATCTCATACCATTGCCTTCTTGGCAATATGAATTTCCATGGCTGTCCTCCTGACAGTCTATGAGATCCTCCAATGATCTCATTTCATTTCCCACCTGGCAATTGGAAAATTCATCTCTGCCCTCCTGGCAGTTTATGAGACCTGAAACTGATCTCTCTTCCCCATCACTGAGGGTTCCTCCAACTTCTGGCTCACAAATGCAAACCAGCTCTGTGTCTCTGAGGCTTTCAGCATACCTTAGCCACATCTTCAACAACCTTTGCTATCTTTTGGCCAACAACTCCTTGACTGGCCACTTCACCTTCTTCTTTATGGGCCATTCATACACCCATCGTGCTCTTGCACTCTGCTGCATTATTAACGCAAGCTGCTCCATTCTCGCTCTTATCTTAGCGAGCTCCTTGTCAATCTCTGCCTTGGTTTTCTGCTGGTGGTCTCCTCTTCCACCACGCTCATGACCTTTAGTAGCCAATTCCATCTTTCACCTGCCCTCCTAGCAAACTTATGGATCAC
This sequence comes from Picea glauca, assembly GCA_000966675.3. Lineage (NCBI taxonomy): Eukaryota > Viridiplantae > Streptophyta > Pinopsida > Pinales > Pinaceae > Picea > Picea glauca. Next base: position 121,787 of record JZKD02S2172750.1, read on the forward strand.
TCTTCACCTGAGAGCATCTCCATGTTCTCCTACAGCTAGACTGGCTATCTATCATTTGCTGCACACCTTGCAACAATCTTCACAAAGCATCATTACTCTGTCTCCTCCTTCACCTGTTGTCTACAGATGAATCTCTATTTCTAATTCCACTTGATGTTACCAGAATTTCTCCCACCGTCTCTCCTTTGTCTATGAACAAAGTAACAGTCTCCTCTTTCTCTTTTGTCTGAAATCTACAGACAAAAATCTGTTGTTTCCTTCGCCTGAAGTCTACAAACGAAATTATTAGCTCTAATACCACTTGATGGTATCAGACTGTATCCCTTCACAGTCCTCCTTTTGTTCGCGATCTGCAAACAAAAAAATATTAGCTTTGATACCACTTGATGTAGACCCCCTACCTCAGCAGGGTTCTGCGACCTCCCAGTCTCTGGATCGTTCTTCTTCTGAGCCGAAATAGCTCTTCGGGCTCCTGTTGGAACCCATTGAACAAATCCACAGGTCCCTTTGTCCTCTGGCACAGGTCTTGAGAAAATCTGTGCGCGCGCCCCTTTTTCGACGCTCTTCTCTATTCTGAACCAACACACACCCTTCGTGTTTTGGGTTTTCGGGACTACTGCATGCAAGCTCTCCTAGGCTCCTTGTCGTCTTGAACTTTCGGTTGCCGAAAAGCTGAAAAGGGATCAATGGATCTGGCTCGTGCTATTCCTCCGAATGATTTTGGGGTTTCGCAATTTCGCAAGTCAGGACTCCACGTCTCCCGACTCCTAGCCTCTCAAACACCCGGGTCCCGAAATGCTGAAATGACGATCCAAGTCAAAGTGCTACCGGATTTCGCGATTCGGGGAATCACGATGCAAGAATTCCCCCTGTCCTCTGTCTTTCAAATCCCCGGTTCCTGGAATGCAGAAATGTCTTGGCATTCGTTCTTTCAGGGTTTCGCGATTTGAGATTTCGTGATTCCGGCTGCAAAAAATTCTAGGTCCTTTGACCTCACGGACCCCGAAAATGCTGAAATCTCTCCCTCTGAGATATCAATGGCCTAGACCCTTCTGAAACCAACAGCTATAATCCCACTGGATCGACGACTCGAAATCTTTCGGGCCTTTTCTGAAACCTTGACTGCTTGCCACGTGTCTTCCTTGATGGACGGTCCTAGTCCTTTCATGAATTCTCCTTTCATGATTTTGGTGACTCTTCACTCCTGATCTCTCGATGTACGAATCCATGAATTCTTGAAATGGCTCAGATCTTTTTGGGATTGCGCGAATCGAGAATCCACGATGTAGTGACTCCAAAAATCTCTTGTCGCTCCAAATCCCCAAATTTCGACATGGGAATTCTTGTATGAGATCAACGAATGTCATTGATCTGAATCTGTCGGTCGCTATCCTTTTTGATATTTAGAGTATTGGAAGATACTCGGCCCTAATCCCCTGGCTGCTCTGCGAGATCCAACGGCCCAGGGGATTTTGCACTTCTCCACGAAGCGTCTCCACCGTCTGTTTCAGCTCCTCTCCTGCGCAACCTCCCAGAGATTAAACTCTGTGCACCTTCCTCTGGATCCAATGGCTATTAGTCCTTGGTGCTAGATCTGACGACTATAGACCTCCCTCAATCCAATGGCCCTATCCTTTTCGAAGTTTAGTGAATCGAAAGTTCACGATGCAGTGACTACAAAATCACTTGTCGTTCCAAACCCCGAATTTTGAAATGTCGAAATTCAAGCGCACTCTCCTTTGCTTCTATTTCTCTGTGCGCAAAGGCATTGTTCCTCCTGAGCTTCGGGACTTAGAATAAGTCCACTCCCATGCACTCCTTGTGCTACTGATATTTCGAGTAACTCAGATTCAAAGTATTTCTTGTAAAGAAATGCTTCATGCCCTCCTGGCGTTCTTCGGCTCGATGCACACCTTGTAGAGCCTTCCTCCACAGAGTGTTAAGAAACCCTGTGAGTGTCTTCTCCTCGACACTTCTTCTCTCTGAACTCGAAATAGAGTCCCTCCTATGCAAACTTGCACACGCTCAATGCCCTCCTGGCAGAGCTTTACAAAACCTTTAGTAGTTCTGTTTCTTCTCTGTGCCTTCCTTTGCACAGTTCCTCCTCTAGAGTATTCAGTAACTCTGAGGCTTCCTTTGAGTCTGTGAATCCTCCTGGTGTGCCCTCCTGGCATGTTCTTTCTGACTCCTCAGAGTTCAAATGCACACTTCTTGCGCTGGCCTCATAACTTCTCGTGTTCCGTTGTGCACTCCTTGCAGAGCCCAAAGAACCCAGACAGATATCACAACTTAATCAGATATACAAATTCTATTTATCCCTGCAGATGAAAATCTAACATACATCTACAACATTCATTCATGAAAAATAAATACATGAACAACCATATGCAGGAAAAACTGCTTTTCTATTAATCCCTGTGTCTCTATACAGATGATTTACAAAGGTTGGATTGTAACAAGTCTCAGCTCTCTCTCAAGACCTCTCTGCTCTAGTCTCTCCTCCTAACTCTCTACTCTACTTCCTTCTAGAGATTCTCTCCCTGAGTCCTCTCCAGATTCTAATTACAAAAGAGGGCTCTCTTGAGATTATCCTCCTCCACCGCCTTAGTGCTATCGCTATCTTAGAGCGACACCTACTCCTATGGCTACATTACATAAATGGATGTCACAAACCTCACTGATTTGGACTTAGATGCAAGTAACCATTAAAGGAAACCTCAACCACTACCTGTACAAAGGCGTGGTCTGGCATTAAAAGCCTTACAACATTTATTTGAAATTTCGAATTTCAAAATTGAGAGGGTTGTGCCTCTCCCTTTCTCCATTAAATGCATGCTGGATGTGCTAGTTGGTTGGCACGCTGCTGACATGGAGTGATGCTCCTGCATCAGATCTACTCTAAACTCATACCTGAAGTTGTTAAATGATGAATTGCAATTTCTCCACCATCAACATTCTAAACCCGTACTTCTTCAACATAATCCAGTATTTGGATTAACTATTGTTGAAAGTGACCATAAGGGAATCAATCATCATCCAACTATGAATTAGACAATGACATTTGATGATGACACTAGAAGTAAAATGAAGAATTGAATAAATATAATAATAAGGATAAGGATAAGTTTGAGAATCAAGTTAAAGTTATCATACCTTAGGAAGAGTTACAGTTCAGGAGGAAAAAATTTGGATTAGGATATGAAAAGAATGAGTCTGACTTCTTTCATATTCTTGATTATTACATACTTGTTACATCTGTGAGTGCACGGATTATTTGTGATGATTTTCAACAACATAAAATGGATGTTGGTGATGATGATAAGTTGGATGAAGTACCTGAACTTGAGGATCATGATGAGAATTAGGAGGATAATAATGATGTCGATGCAACTAATGATGATGAGCATGATTATCTTGATGTCTTGATGTCACTAACTCATTTGATATACATGAATAGTGCCAACATTGTCATTGAGGTTTCCATATTGCATTGCATTGCATTATTTTAATCTTACTCCATGTAGCTTATGTGGAAAGAGAAATCACCTTTCAGAAATGTGTCGAAAGAAAACAAAGATTTAGAGAAAATGGGGAATTTTTGAATGGTTAAGTACACAGTGCTAGATTTTGGAAGCCAATTTGTTGGAGTGGTATTATCATTGGGTTCATAGAGACATACATGCATACTTGATTGGAGAGGTTTCTTTAGCAGATTGACATGAATGTTTTGATTTATAAATTGATGATTTAGTGGATGATTGGGGCACACTTGATGTATTCTGTTGATTTCGGTCGATTCGAAGATCAAGTCTTTTGACTCCACCCAAAGACATATGGTTATCCTTTTTCCACTTTTAAGGAGGATATATTGTCTTTTTTTAATTCACAAGTCCCGGGACTTCTCACCTTTTAGTTAAAGGGGGAAAGATATTGATGATATTTGTCAAACTTGAAGTTCCAAAGTCTACTTTTGATTTTGAGGTGTTTTTTTTTTCTTTGAGATAATGGATTGAGATATTTACTTTAGTTTTTTAAGGATTATGATGAATTGGTGATTGATTCAAGATAGGATGATGGATTCCAAATTTGGTGATGTTGACATGGTTCACTCAAATAGAGTTTTGGATTGGTTAGTTTGACCTTCAACACCTCCATATTTCTGAGGATTTCAAGAGTTTGATTATATTTTCAGAATGGTTTTTTGATGGATTTTCAGGACATTGGTATTGATGGATGGATTGCCACATTTTTGGTATTTGAGGATTCATGAATTGCATGATTGTTCAACACTTTAATTGAGAATTTGGTTTCAAGATATGGAGAAGTATTGATAGGTCACTTGGTTTACTTATTAGTGGATTTTTTGTAGGATTATGATTCACTCATTGTGGAATCATTATATTTTTTTCATACATAGATTTTTACAAGATATAGGATTGGGATGCCAGTCAACACTTTTTTATGTTAGTTGGATTATTGAAAAAAACAATTATTTTTCAGTATTTGAGAGTAGTTTTGTGAATACACTTGTTCACTTGTTAATCTCCAGACTTCACAAGGATGGTATTTTGACCTTGCAAAGGATAGGTGACTCCTTTTCACCTTCACTTGACACATCAAATTCTCAAGCATTTTCAATATTTGGGATGTGTTGGATTTGTATACAATTCACATCTCGTCATGGTTTTCTCTCATCGGCTCTGGGTTCATGCATCAATGGACACTTATAGGTTATTGGCTCATTTTTTGCACAAAGAGTTTTCCAAATTTCATTTTTTGGCATCCACTTTTGGTGGTTTTATAGGAAAATATCCATTAACACTCATGAGGTTTTATACCATAAGTAT
>JZKD02S2172750.1:129050-145605 GCA_000966675.3 Picea glauca
GATCGGTTGAAGTCCCGGTACCTCTATTGGAAACTCGGCGTCCTTGAACGAAATTGGAATCTCTGAGACGAGCTTGGGGATAGATAACATGAAAGAAAGCAGAGAAGCATTCGAAGTGAAGAATACGTATGTGGGTATGCCAAGCTCGGCGGCCACATCGAACATAGTGGAGCAGAAAAAATCAGTGATAAAAGCAGAGACGGGCGGGGCAGAGTCAACGAGGGATCTGAGAGCACTTACAACTGATTCTTTCGATTTCTCCAGAAGCTTAGATATGTGAGCTTCCATCTTCATATGTTCGGCGCCTTCTATCTCCACTTCTGGCAACTGGACGAAGGTAATGTCGAGATCCGAGCAGGCAATGTGCTCCGAGTAAGCTGCCATGAGACGAGGGGAGAACATCCATTTGCAGCAAATGAAACTGACCGAGAGTCCATGGTGGTCCGAAAGGCGGATGGCGAGCTCAGCGAATGGGATGAGATGGCCCAATCCTGCGCTGGGAAAGATCGCGACACGAGGCTTTGTGCTTCCCATGGCAGTTCAGTGTAGATCAGACACGGCACTGAGCAACAGGGCAGTAATGCTTTTGACCACCGAGTAGTTGTGAACATGGCATTCCCTTCCCTTCATACAGATTAATAATAGAATCGTGCAATTGTCTGCAGTATCGTGTACCGCACCGCCACAACGCATGCTCTGCTGGCAATCATAAACGGGCCGTTTGTAACCATACATGTCTGAATCATATATAAGATTTCAATCTAATTGTTATTATAGCTGTATAATATAATTATTTTTTTTCAAAAATTAGCTCAATTGAAAATATATTTTTTTTACATCTTCATGACCTCACAGATGATGATCATAGACCATGCTAAAAAACAAATTCATATAAATATTCAGATAGTCACCAAAACCAGTTAGCAAGCTGAAAATGAAACAAAGTAGGGCTAAAAACCCCAACAAGAAACAGAGAATAAGCTAAAACGAAAATCGACACACCTCCAAAAGAGGTCCTCGAAGTGTTTACCCAACACCGCTCACCCTCAAAGGACTTCAAAGTGTTAACCAAACCACCCGAGGCCCAAAAAACCTCAAAACTCTGATCCAAAACCTTTTTAAACCAAAGAAAAAAAAAAGAAAAAACCAAAAAACCAAAAACAATTAATCTAATACAATTATTTCAATCAATCTAATACATTAATTATTATATAATTGTGATATAATATTGGTTGGAAGTCAAATAGTTTTTTAATTAGTTGTAATTGTATATTATATTATATTAATTATTGTAAAAATTTATATATACTATATTATAATTATATATTATATTATATTATATTAAAAATTTATAGTATAGTATATTATATAGTATATTATATTATATTAATAAAAAAATCTATATTATATTAAATTAATTATTGAAAAAATTTTAAATTTTAAAAATATAATTTTTTTATTAAACTAATTATTATTGTTAAAATTTTAAATTTTATAATTGTATTATATGATAATGATGATTAATACTTTTGTTGAGTTAAGAAGTTAGGAAGGGAACAATCTAAGAGAAAGTGTTTTTCATCTTCAACCTTCTTAGTGTCACAAAGGTGACACACTCTTTCGTCCCATGGCATTTTAGGAATTGACCAACCCCTAGTTTCACTATGGAGCTCCTAAGAATTTGGAGCTTGTGAGAATTTGTTCTTATCTTAGCAATGCTTTTTTTTTTTCTTTACACTTAGCAAAACAAATAGATTCTTTATTTTGCAAAATGGTTTCTTTAATGATTCTTCAATAGTTTAGCCAAGACGGGCGTCTTTATGCCATCCTTGTTTATGGTGATTATGACTTAATTTTGAAGCAATTTTAGGTAGTCTCTTGTCTTCCATGTTGTTTAACTTGTTCTTATACATTAGGTTTATATTAAATAAATCTATATTATATTAAATTAATTATTATAAAAATTTTGAATTTTAAAAACATAATTTTTTTTTAATAATTGAATGATATTTTTTATTAAAATATTTTTGTATAATTTTATATATAATTGTGAAAAATTAAAGATAATTTAAAAAAATATTAAATATTAAATATAACACTATTTCCACATTTATTAGTGGATTGGTAACTTGGATGCGTAAGTGTGATATAATTCCTAACTGCAAATCCAAAAAGCGATAAAAATACTCACAGCTCAATTAATCATGAGCAGTCAATGTAGACTAGGATGGCTTGTAGGCAACCTATCAACCTTGTAATTAATCATGAATGATAATAGCACTAGGATGACTTGTAGGCAACCTGTCAACCTTGTACTTGGCAGACATGTTATAGACAGGAATGAAATTTGAAGAGCGGGTCATATTCCAATTCAATTTAAAGAGTTATTATACTTTGTTTTTTATATTGATTAGTTAAAATAAATAATGTTTTTTATTTGAAAAGGATAAGAAGATATTTCACCTAAACAAAATTAATATATATTTTAATATTAATATATACAATTAATACATATCTTTATCTTAGTACTCATGATAATTATTATGTTTAAAATATTGTTAGACTATGTTATATTTTTTAATATTTCATCTTAATACTCATGATAATTTTTATGTTTAAAATATTGTTAGACTTGTTATATATTTTTAATATTTAATTCATAAATATAGAAAACTCGATCTTTATAAGTAATTATAGAAAATTGAAATATAATATATTGAAATATGTGCACATCATGTAATTTTGGTATATCATTGTAAAATAGATTAATATACTTATAGAAAAATTGAAATATAATATATTAAAATATCTGTACATCATGTAATTTTGTATACAATTGTAAAATAGATTAAATATATAGGTAGTGTTAAAGGTAAACTTTTTTGAAGTGTGAGGATCAATTAAAAAAATAAACATTTTTTAATTACTTGAATCAATCAATCACCTATTTTATCTAATCAAGAAAAAGCATAAACAGTATTGTTATATAACAATCTATAACACTTTTAGATTAAATATATAGGTAGTGTTAAAGGTAAACTTTTTTGAAGTGTGAGGATCAATTAAAAAAATAAACATTTTTTAATTTATACTTGAATCAATCAATCACCTATTTTATCTAATCAAGAAAAAGCATAAACAGTATTGTTATATAACAATCTATAACACTTTTCACTTTAGAACTCTAATCTAATCAAGAAAAAGCATAGAGAGTATTGTTATATAACAAATTATAACACTTTTCACTTTAGAACATCAAGAGATTTACATGAACATTATTTTTTGGTTGCAAAAAAGTGGTAGAGGATTCTCATGATAACAAATTATAACACTTTTCACTTTAAGATTTACATGAACATTATTTTTTGGTTGCAAAAAAGTGGTAGAGGATTCTCATGATTGCTTTGTTAATTACTATAATTTAGTTATAACACATTGATAAGAAACTGAGGCTTGTACATCTGATTGGTGAATATTCCATTATTGACTTAAAACAAGCAAGTTGTTTAGATTGTTGCCTTGTATGCATTTATAGATTATCACTAATTAGGATTTGGTGAGAGGAATTTTGTTTCTAACTTATAATTAGGTTAACAAACAAACTATTACGGGTTAATGGCGAAAGTGTTAAAGGTCACTAAGCTACCACTTACTTATTTAGACCGTGAAAGAATAATATTCTATTATTAATATAATTATTTTATTAAATTGATGATGATAATGATAATAATGGTCATTAATGTTGAAACCAACATTTATTTATTGGACTTAAAAAAAGGTAAGAAATTACTTATTTTACTTTAGAATTTTATATATGTCCCAAAAATCTTTAAGAAAAAAATTCCTAAATCATCATAGTTTTCATAAGTTAATGTTGGCCACATCATTGTCAAAGAAAATCACGAATTTAGATCCATCAACATTGAGAAAATAGAGAACCATATATTATATAGTTGGATACTCACGTAATCACTACCTACATGGAAATTTCGATGGAAAAGGCATCTTAATTTAGTCAAGGACACTCCAATGTCATATTTTAGAGGTTCAGTGAAGTGATCTCACAAATTAATTCAAGTTTGGATTTGTAGGGAAAATGCCATAGGATTTTAATATATGTTTGTGCATAGAGGTTTGGGCACATAGAAAAGCAATCTTGCAAAAAGATCCAGTGGAAAGAGAATGATTATATACCTCGATCGAAGTTTCCATAGGTAAACCATAGCCTATTTATAATGTTAATCGCATGGAGTATTAGGAAGCATTCATGGAAAACTCCAAATAGAAGTTATTGTTGATGGAAATCCCAAATAGTGCACAAAGTTTTAGAGGAGGGGCACACTCAAAAGTATCCATGACATAGAGATTCACTAGAAAGTGGACAATTGTTTCTCCATGTTGAAGTTTTTCATGTGTAGGTTTGTGAACCGCTTTGACCCTAAAGTATAGTAGACATGGGAACTAGATCAAAGGGAAAGGGAAAGAAGCTAATAAAATAAATAAAATTCTTCAAGAGGAAACAACAACCAATGGTTCCATGGGATTAGAATTGATTAAATGTGGTGGATGGTCTGAGGGGTTTCTGTAGGCATGTACTAGGATTAACACAGGGTGAATATTGGTGATGAGAAGGAAGTTATTAGGCTATAGATGTCGAAATTGTATTGAGCATGGAGGAAGAATGTTTGGTTTATTTGGATGACTTGTTGGAGGGTCAACAGATTTGGACAACTCGCCTTTAATCCCACTTGGTAAATCCTTGGATTCAGGGAAAATGTTTCACTAGGCGTCGCAGCTGTTGGAGGAGGAAATAATGGAGGCAATTGGTGAGATGGATCAGACAATATCTAGCCAAGGTGACAAGGTGAAGGATCAGATGGAGGAAGGGTTGATGGGACTAGATGAGGACTCTCCCGAGACTCTTTAATTCAAGGTAGGTACAATACCTGCAAAGTACATTGGAACAAATCACATAGATCCTCTACAGTGAAACCCTAAGATAACTAAGGGTATGGATTTAACTTTCGATAACATGATGGAATTGGTATCACTATTTCTTCTATTGATTCTTACAAAGAATTTGAATTCCCTTTTTGTAGTTCAACTGAAAGAAAAAAAGTTCAAGCAGAGGTTGGATTTATTGGAGAGTTTCTAGAACTTAAACATATGAGTGTCTCCTCAAATATTGATGCAAGGGTTTTAGGGTCATGGATTTTAGAATATGAGAGGAAACAAAAAATATTCAAGTGTATTAAAAAATTGCAAGACCATGTCATCCTGAATTTGGGTGCAAAGACCAAGCTAAATGACATTATGGAACTTGAAGAATTATCGCTTATAGGTTAGTTTCTAGGTAGAAGGATAAGAAAAAAATGTTTAAAGGACTATACCAAATCTAACTTCAATCCCATGGTTGGATACGTTCCAAATATCTAGAATCTGTCAAAGGGTTGGTTGGTATGGGTTTTCAAAACAATGGAAGAGTTTGATAAAATCCTTCATAAAAATTGGAAGTGTGATCCACAAATTCTTTTTCTAAAAAAATGGCATGTCAACTTTGATGCCCAATATATTCTTGTGGATATCCTCCTAGTATGGGTTATAATTCATGGACTCTAACTCTATTCCTATGGTTAGAGGAAGTGTATTCGGAAATAGAGAATGCTCCTGGAATATATTATGAAATCAATTTCTCTTTCCATGACATAGGGTATTTTGGAATGGCCCAAATTCTTGTGAGTTTGGAGACTAGTAAAGGATTGGCAGAGACTATGGTCATAAAAAGGGTAGTAGACCTTTTACATCTAGTCATATATTATGAAGGTATATCCTTCAAGTGTGGGAATTTCCATAGTTACCGACACTTGGTAGTTGAATGTAATTATCCAACTTAGAGGAATGTTTGGGCTCATAGGAAGAAGAATAAAGGTTTGAGGGAGAAATTGATGGGAACTTCCCATAATCCAAGCAGGAAGGAGGAATTGGGGGATAACCTATCCATTTTTTGTCCTTGGGATACACCTTTGGAAGAAAAACATCAGCCTTTGGTCACAAGATATCATAAAGAACCAATTTTGGATGCAATTAGTGACAATAAGGATTTCATGCCACATCTGGTTAAGTCCTTACAAACACTTTCTCCAAATAAAAGAAAATCCTCTGGAAATTTAATTTTTGGGACTTGGGTTTCAGAAGTATAATCCAAAGGATTGGAATGGATAAATGAATTCTTGCCTAGTCTTTTAGGAATTAAAGACCCTAATCCCCAAACCCTCATACCAATTAATGGGATAAAAAATCCATTGGCAATTGAAAATACCCAATTAGGGTCCTTGAAAAATTCAAGATTGGATATAGAGGCATGGGAGACATTACTAGATACACATCCCTTGGAATCCATGAAATAAAATCTTAGACCTAGGAGTAAAGGTACCTTTGACTTCCTTGGGAAGGTGGCAAGGGGGTTAGGTTTCCTTGAAGAGAAAGTACAAAAACAAATTGAAGGGGAAGGAAGTCCTACATGTCCATGGAACAAAAAGAAGCATATTCTAAAATTAGATGTGGAAAGAAGTAATCCTTGATAGGGGCTCTTAGAGAAAATTCCTCTTGTGACAGTCGAAAATGATTTTCATGGCCCTAAATTGTCAAGGGCTAGCCAATTTCTCAAAAAAATTGGCCATAATGAGGCTAAGAGAGACCATAAAACCATCTATTGACCTAATACAATAAATCACAACTGATGGGGAGAAAATCACTTCAGAACTTTCAAAAATGTTCGGGGAGTGGGAATTCAATTTTACAAATTCCATTAGGAGATCAAGAGGGAACATTACTAGGTGTTTGAAATTCTCCTATACACTTACTAATTCATGGAATTTTCCTATAGTTCTAGGGATTTCCTTTTTCTCTATGGATATAGGGAAAGAGATCTCTATTTTGAATATATATGGACCTTACTTGGATATGGTGGAATATTGGGAAAGTTTTTCAAAATGGAAATCATTTAGAATGCATTAGTTGTGGTGGGGGGAGACTTAAAATTTTCCTTGTGATCCTCAAAAGTATGAGGACCAGTAGTGCGAGTGGATTGTCTTTCATGTTACTTTATAGAAAAATGGAAGAAGTAGGCTTACTATATATTGCACTAGCTAAGATGATGCCTACTTGGAGGAAAAAGAGAACCGATGAAGCTATAATTTCTAAGAATCTTGATCGATTCTTAATCTCTAAAGAGTTCCTAGATGAATGCATTTAGATAAAACAATGGCTCTCCTTGGGAGTTGGGTTTGAACATAATCTTGTAGTTTTGGAAGTATCACATGAACAAGATAAACCTCCCAACCCATTTAAATTAAATCTGAAATGGTTGAAAGTGGAGGAGTTTGTAAACAAGCTCAAATATGGTTGGAAACCCTATGATGAACACTTTAAAGAATATACATATATTCAATTTTACCAAAATATGAAAGAAACAAAAAATATAGATGATCAATGGAAAAGAGATAAAAAGTAGAAAGATGATAGGATCCTTAAATAAGTGAAGAAGCCCTGGAAGTACTTTGTAATAGTGATGGGTTTGGTTATTTGAATGAGGACCAGAAACTAGAGGTAAAGCTCCTGGAAGATGAAAATAGGAACATACTACTGGAAAAAAAATGGAGGTTCAAGAGTAGGGCTTATGGTTACAAGTAGGTGATGAAAATACCAAGTTTTTTCATAGATATGAAAACTATAGGAAAAACATAAACTCAATTTGGAAAATTGGCAAAGGCGATGGTAGGTCGAAAACCAATTTCAAGGATATTGCAATTGAAGGAGTCAATTGCTTCTCATCCCTTTCCAAAAAGGAATATTGGGCTACAATTGTTGAGGTAATAAGACTATCAAACTTCGTTCCTAGCTTTGTCAATCATGAGGACAATCAAGAGCCAACCAAGTAGGTTGGAAAAAAATATTTGCAAAAACTTTTACAAAGCTTTCAAAAGGACAAAAGTCTAGGGAAAAATGGCCTTCCCGTGGAATTATTTTTAGGAAATTATGAATTCATAGAAGAAGACTTAAGAAGGGTGGTGGAGGCTAAAAGAATCACAAGAAAAATGTTTTTAGCTTACAACAAAACCTTTATAGCATTCATCCCTAAAGAGGATAATCTAACAACCTTTGAAAAATTCAGGCCAATATCATTATGCAACTACATCTATAAAATTATTTCAAAGGTTGTTACTAGAATATTTAAAAGTGTTTTATCAAAACAAATTTATGGAGAATAGTTTGGGTTTTTATAGGGAAGACAAATCCATGAGGCAATTGGGATAGCACGAGAAATACTTCATTCAATCAAAGTCAGGAATCAAAGATTGAGGTAATTAAAGTGGGATTTTCCAAAACATATGATAGGGTAAGATGGCTTTAGCTTAGACTTATTCTTATACACTTGGGTTTGTATCATCAGTTTGTTTTTTGAGTGATGAGTTGCAATACTTCAGTATCTTTTTTTTATCTCAATCAATGTGGAAACATCCCCTTTATTCATAGGAGGAAGGAATCTTAGATAGTGGTTTCCCTTTTTCCCCTCTCATTTTCCTTTTAAATGTTGAAGGGTTGAGTAGGTTAATAAAAAAGGCTTTAGAAAATGGTAGTTTCAAATCTAAATAATAGATTTTATTAGAATCCCATCTCAATGTTCAAGATAGAAAAATCTAAATAATACATTTTATTAGAATTAAAATAAATAAATAAAATTATTTTTCTTGCATGCCATTGTCACTTTGAAGTCTTCTTGCCAAGGTGATGGTTATATTCTTGGTAATATGGTAGTGCATTAACATTTTAAACTGTCAAATGTCAATTAATAAATCACATTGTTGATCAAATAATGAATATGGCTATTGATTTGTCATGTTTTGTCTTTTTCTTTCCACCACTACTTGCTTTCTATTGCTACCATCTCACCGTCTCACTGCATCACTTCACTGCTTTGACAAATATTTATGAACAAATTTATGAAACAACTTCACCGATGGTTGCTGCTATAACAATTGCAACATACATAAAACTTAGACTAAAGAAGAAACACAAAAAAATGAAACTAATGTTGGGAGTGTCCTTGGTGCTAAGACGAGGAAGAGGAAGAGGATCATCATTGTTAGTGGTAAAGCTCATTATTACTTAATAGTCTCCACTTGGTTACCTTCTATCTACGAGTCACTTGAACCAATGATAAATCAATAAGAGTTGGAGCCAGTCGAACTTTCAAGCTCAGATACTATACACATTTTTTTTTTTTTTTAACCGAAACCAGGAGATTTTGTATATTAAAGAAAAAACAGGTCGTGCCAAAGCTAATGACAGGGTGCATTCTTCAGGTTCACTAGTTTGGTAGCTATACATTGGTAAGAACAAACCAAAATTTCCATATTGGATTTTATGAACCAAACCTTAGACTTCCCTAGACTTAAACTTACTACTTCCTAATTGCAAGAGTAAATTCATACAAATTGTTTACATACGATAGTGAAAAAGAAAAGCATAATTAATTGCTGCCTAGAACTCACCCCTCATTATATATGAGGTCATCCAAGGTTTGTTGAGTACCCCGTGAGACTCCCAATCCTGCTTCTTTCTCTCTACATTTTTATTTGATTTCCTTCCCCTTGTTAAAGGGGGAGAAGGACATGGATTCTTCTTTAATATTTATACAAAGGAGGGAGATTCAGAGGACTCTTTTCCCTCCCTTTATTCACCAATATCCTCCCCCATTGAAGATGAATCCTTTTCATTGGGAGTTGTCGAAACCCAAATTGGGATCTCGTCCACAGATTCTGGAACTTGATCCTCACCAAGTGTAGTTGTGCAATCCCTGAGTGAGGTCTCATTTCCTTTAGCTTAATTTTGTATTTTATTTTTTTCTTTTGTTGGTGGCTCAATTTTACTCTCTGGGCTATTCTTCTGGGAATATTTCTCAACTAATCCCTCTTTTTCATCATCTTGAATTTCCAAAGCTTCAAATCTGTTTTTAGGGGAATTAGATGGATGAGCCTGAGACTTATGGCCAGGTTGAATCCCCCCGGGATGTTGTTTCTTATGATTTCTTGGAACTTGTTTGAACCCTTGTTCAACATTATTTTACAGTAGCTAATTTTCTTGAGATTTGGGGCAGCTTTTGGAAAAAGTGCCCATATTCATGGAAAATGTTACATCTGAAAGGTACCTTCTCATAATCAAGGGCCCATAGATGACTCCAACCCTATAGGTTGAGTTGAATTAACTCTAGAAGTACCTTTACAAAATCCATGTCCACACATATTTTGGCACATGTGAAAATATTTCCCTTAGGCTCAAAATGAGTTATATAATGGCCCAATTTATTTCCAAATAATTTGAAACTGAGTTCACCCTAGAAAATAAGGGGGAGATGTGGAAGTCTAATCTATACAAGGGTTGTATAGATCTCCATATTTGGGGTAAAGTCGAGAGTCTACTGAGAAAGAAACATTCCCTTGAACCCATGAAGTAGGGGCTAGATCTGAAGATCGGGTCCTGATCTTCTTTGGTTTCAAAATAAAAACGTAAAAATATTTTCCATAATAAAACACAACAGAGCCTTGCTCAATCCAATTCTTGGAAATCCATTTATGTACAATCCTAGGATTGGGCCAAAGGACTAAAAAATTACCAACTAAACCTTTCTCTGTCAGAATGATAGAGTTATGTTTTGCCACATAGTTCCCCAAATCCAAAATGGGGATGTAATCATCCTTTCTGGAAACTCTTCTCGCACCAACGGAAAGGGAAGGCTCGCCCATTGAGAATATTCCATAGAATAGCGTCAATTGACTCCTAGGAGTGTGTATGGCCCACAAAAAACAAGGAAGCAACCTGGAGAACGTAGGATCAATAAGAACATATACCAATTATGACCATTAGAAGATCCAAAGCTCACAACCGACTCTCCTCCAAACAAATGCAACATAGACAGTATTGGTATCAAGGATGAGGGTGGCTAGGGAAAACCCTAGTCGTAGGGGAATGCACCTGGGCTTCGATTCATCTCCTTCTAGTGGGGATTTGTTTTATCTCTATGAATTAGGAAGTATTTTACCATACATAGATAGTTGTACACATGTTTAATTTCCATTTCATTAATATATATGACAATAATTAGTTATTTTTTATCTACAAAATTGAAATTCATATTATTAAATTTCATAAATTGGTCGATACTTGAGATTTTTTGAGTGACCATTCATCTTCCAGGTTGTTGATGAGAATTTGATGAGTAGCATTTGTATAATTGTAGACATATATATAATAGAAACTATCAATTACATTCTATGCATCTCTATGATTAGTACAATCACAATATTGAGAACTAAAATTGAATCGTATTTAATATGGAGAAATAATTATCACTAGTGCATATTGGAAAAATTGTGACGTTTTATTTGCGACGTTATGGACAAAATTGGCCATACTGTCGAAAAATAGAGGAAATTTTAAAAAAAATTCTCCATATTTTATTATAACATCGCTATAGTGACGTACTACTAAAAATTTTGCTCTTGCAATGAAGTTCGGAGGACGTCTCTCTTGCGACGACTAAAAATTTTCGTCTCTCTTGCGACATTGGTGAAATATTCGCCGCACTTGTGACATTGTGGACACTAGGTTTTCCCCACCCCAATGGTCACCTAGTATTTGACCAAGTCAACTTTGACTAGGTCAACTATCATCGAAATTGCGACGTTATAAAATATATAAATATGTTGCATTTTACGGATGTTGCGACAAGTTTGCTATGATAACGATAGTTCAAAAAGGGTATAAGCCGTTCTTCTTGGCGAATAAAAAATATGTATTTTTTTCATTATATGTCTGTGGGGAAGAATGTCAAAAAACATTAGAGGTGGGAAAAAAATCAAAGAGGGTGAAAAGGGTGACAATAAATGTTATTTCCCTTGCAAAAATTATTGTACTAGACGTCCCGAAAGAGTTTTAATAGCAACAACTAAAACAAATTGAAGAAAATATGGGCACATGGAAGGGGGATCAAATGAATATCGTCCCATGGTAATTAGCTATATATATATATATATATTCAATATTTGTTTTAATATTTATTGTATTTTAAAACTTTTATATTGTTTTATACATGCACTAATTCTTCATGATTGTTTGTAATTATAAAGTTAGACTTCCCCCCTAACTTTATGCACAAAGCACCAAGTAGTAGAAGAAATGATGTTGTACAAGATGAAGAACTTGAATCAGATAATGAAGATCAATTAAATGATCCCATGGAAGTAGATGACAATAATAACATAGTTCAAGATGATAGGACAAATCAAAGGATCCAAGACTTATTTGGTCATCCAGATGAGGATCATGGGGACAATAGTGATGGTATTTATGATGAACCTCTGATTGAAAAGGAAAATAAACAACTTTATAAAGGGTCAAGAAAAAATATTCTCTCCACTACATTGTTGTTGGTGAACCTAAAGGTTACGAATCATTTTTCTAACACTTTTATGACACAGATCCTAAGGTATGTAATATGTTTCATCACATATACATAAAGGTTGAATTTTCCCCATTTGTTTTAGTGTTAATTAATGTGTAAACTAAAAATGCAATATTTACAATTACTATTCTTTACATTAACTATTTATTTTTTATGTTTTAGATTGTTAGGTGAATTTATGTTACCCTCGTCAAATATTTTACCTCGCACATGTCGAGATGTACATGCCATTATGAAAGACATTGGAATGGAGTATCAAAGTATAAATGCATGTCCCGATGATCATATTCTATATTATGGACAAAATGCATCGAAAACAAAATGCCTGGTATGTAGTATTAGTAGATATCGAACTGATCAAGTAACAAAAATGGTCCCTCGAAAGGTTCTCCGGCATATTCCCATAATTCCATGTTTGCAGCGACTGTTCAGGTGCCAAAGCATAACATAGTTTATGGATTACCATGCACGAAAGATAATTGAAGATGGCATTCTTCGAATGCTTGCATATGGTTATGCATTTAATGAAATTGCTGCAAAATGGCCAGAATTTACAAATGAACCTTGTAATGTTAGGATTTCATTGGCAACTAACAGTGTTAATCCATTTGGAGAGCTTTGGTCTGTTTACTCAATGTGGCCTATTTTTGTTATCAACAATAACATTCCTCCTTGGATGTCGATAAAGAGGGAGCACATAATGTTGACAATGATTATTCCAGGTATTTGTTTACATTAATTTTTTGAATGGAAATTTTTCATTTTTCTCTTTTTTTGCATAACATCTTTTATTTATTTAGTTACGTATATATAGATACCATGGTAGTAATTTCGTGTAATTTCAAACAATTAGGTAAGTACCAAGTTAAATATATGAATGTGTATATCAAGCCTCTTATTGATGAGCTACTAAAATTATGGGAGGGCATCACTATGTATGACATCTGTAAACCAATTGAGCAGAAGAGATTTCAATGTCGTGGAATACTTTTATGGAAAATTCATGATGCCCTAGGACTAACACATTTTTGTGGTATGTAACGTTCCATATTGCACGATTGAATGGTATATAATTAATTGAATATATCATGCATGTTGTTTAAATAATCATTTTGTATATTAATAATTCACATTAATCCATCTGTTGCAGGTCTTCAAACAAAGGGTAGATGTGCATGTCCAGTTTGTGGTCCTAAGATGAAACCTCGTCGGTCAAAAAGTTTAGGAAAGGAGGTGTTTGATGAGTATAGAAACTTCCTCTCTAAGGACCATAAGTATCGTACTACTGAAAAAGATCTTTTCAATGGGAAGCAATAGACTAGACTAAAACCACAAAGAATGACACCTCGCCTATGGAAGTTGGCATATGACATAATTAATCCTTGAGGTATGCATTTTGTTTATGTATCGTAAATGGAATCATGTTTTGAAATTTTATTTTAATTATTCATTTTATTTTACCGCATTTGATAAATAGTGTTCTGATTTTTTTTATGCTTCATCAATGTCATCATCATGAAGGTAGTAATAATGGGCTTCCACGAGAAATGAAGTCTTATCCCACTCAATTCATGAGGTTTCCTTACTATGAGGACCTAAAAATAGTTCATTTATTTGATACAATGCATATCGGGAAGAATGTGACAGAAACATTATGGTGAGTCATAGATGGCAGGAGGGATAAAGAAAAAATTGTTAAAATTTGTAATGACATTCGGGAAGACAATCATGCAATGCAAAGTGTGATCCGATAAAATAACCATTGAGACCAAAATAACCTTCCATGGTTATTAATAGAGCAACAAAGCAATGGTGTAAAAGAGGTCATTGAAAAAATTAAATTTCCCACAGGTTTTTGCTCAAACATAAAGAATATATTAACGAAGAAAGGTGAATTTGGTGGGGTAAAAACACATGATTGGAATACCTTCATTAAGGTAGTTAATCATTTTAGTATTCATATTTATATATTGGTCGTATACATTTTTTGATATTTTTATTTTTTTTGTCTAGTTTTGAACAAGTAACAATTCATTTTTATTGTTACAATATGTTCTAACTCTATCTCTCCCAAATGAATTTGACAACAACGTCAAATAAGTTATATATGATCTTGGAAAACACATGACATAAGTAGCTGCAATATATATGCAAAAAAAAAATCAATTTTTTGTTGTACTTGATGACACATGTTTTACTTGTAATGTAATATGTATTATCTTTTGTTGAAACATGTTATTTTCTTGCATCATGATCTGTAGATGGTTTTCATTGCAATAAATCCATGAATATGATATACAATATTGGAAGAGAGAAATTCCTCGGCTAATGTGTGAAATGTAGAAGTATCTACCTCCAACATTTTTCAATGCATAAGAACACTACCTCATACACCAAGTTGAGGATATTGAAATGTGTGGACCTATACACACGAGGTCAATGTGGATGGTGGAGAGGCACTTGAAATCATTGAAGGCTTTGGTTAGACAAAGAGCACGTCCTGAGGGTTCTATGGTGGAGGGATATATGGTATATAAATCCATGGTGTATATTAGTCAGTATCTTCCTAAATTAGCAGCGCAAGCTATGCATGCAATGGATTGCATTTGGGATGTGAACTCCATCAAAACATTTGAAAGGGAGCAGCTGTTGGGGAAAGGTACAATGAAGAAAGTGAGAGGTAATTAAATTGTGGATATTTTTAATAAATATAAAATTTTCGTTTTTTTGTGTATAGGATCATACTCATTTAATATTTATTCTTTCATCATTTATTAATATTTACCATGGTTATAACTAATATTTAATATTGGTGAACTGTGATTTTTTTATCGGTCAGTTTCTTAAGATTGGGACGCACTACATTTATACATTGCAAACAATATTGATTGGATGAAGGTATGGATTGATAGATGTAAATAACGTCATGGAGGTAGGTTATCATAGAAAGAACTATCTGAATTGGTTAGAGAAGCTCGTCATAATGGAGATTCTGATGTTACACAGAGGGAAATAGTTTTAGCATATTGTTTGAAAGATGGAAAGGCAAGCAAATTCACCCATTTTATTCATTTATTTTATATTATATTAATGTGACTATAGGTGTGTTTTTTCATATTATACTTTCCAAGTTATATAAATTTGTTTATTATTAATTGACAATTCATCTTTTACATGTCTATCATATTGCAGTTGAAACACCCCAAGGCTATGGGGTGCAATGGTCGTGAATTTCGCATCAAAAAGTTGGATGAAACCAAAAAAACTTCTGATAGTGGGATAACTACAATATTCTAGGTCACTAATGTTTCCTCTAGGAGTGACAGATGTCCTTGAGAATATGAAAATAGATACTATGGGTTTTTGAATGATATAATTGAGTGTGAATTTAATTCCTTCAAATTAGTTTTTTTCGATGTCAAATGGTATAGGTTACGAATGCATGAAAATGATGAGGAAAGAACCGTTATTCAACATGCCAACGGATTTCCGATGATTAAAACAATAGTTTTTGAAAAAACAAATAGTTGTTATGTTTTTCCAAGTCAATGTGAACAAGTCTTTTACTCAAAGGTTCCAGGTAAGAGGGATTGGTCATTTGTTGTTAGATATGATCCAAGAGGAAGGCCAATAAAGTATATTGTAGATGAAGATGATGATATTGAAGAAGAACATGATGTAGAGATAGAGCGGGAAGAATATGGGTCGACAGATGAAGAAGACAGAGAAGATGAACCAGGTGTAGGAGACAATGCATTAGTTCTTGATGATGATAACGATGAAGATATGCTCATAAATGACATTGATGATGATGATGCTATTATCAATCCTTTCAACATTGTTTCTGAATTAGATGTTGATACATATGCCGAGTTGGATGATCAATAAAAAGACAAAAAATAAGTATGATACAAATGTTGCGTTGGTCGATGAGGTACGTAGCTCGATATTTTAATTTGTATGAATTATTGTTTTTAAATAGTTTTTTTATGTGATTTAATTACATGTTTTTAAGTTTTATTTCATTTTTTT